>SJYC01049221.1:0-50875 GCA_006408675.1 Madoqua kirkii
ATGGACAGGGAGGCCTGGCATGCTGCGATTCATGGAGTCACAAAGAGTTGGACATGACTCAGCGACTGAACTGAACTGAACTGAACGCATAACTTAGCAACTGAACAATGCAATCATTCAGGCAATGATCGGCAATGAATGAAACCATGAAATGAAAGGTCGATGGAGAAATTTATGATGGCTTGACCATATGGACACCACTTGAATCCACTCATCAATTTGCTTATTGCTAAAAGTGGGACAACCAGACACTTTATATCTCTTAATATGAGGCAATATATAGCAAATAGAACCTTCAGTGGAGAACTCTTGCCAAAAAAGTTTTACCTGAACAACCTTTTGACTAACTTCAATGTATAGGAAATACAGCAGCTAGAAGAACAAAAAAATAAATAATGAAACAAGTGAATCCACTTCAAGTGGGTAGGGTGAACAAAACCAGAAGGGTGTTATTCATAATTATGTTGAGACAAAAGACATAAGGCAAAGCTAGAAGAATGATCACCATAAAAATTGAGTTTTCTGATTGCAATGACATGGCCCAATTTTGCTCACCTATTTCCTTCTTTTGGTGTTCAAATAACACTCAAACTGTCTCCTCAGTGTTAACATTCAAACTCTGTCTCCTGAGTCAGACAAAGATACAAGTTCTATGTCTGCTGTGTCTGCAGTGAATACTGCAAAAACATGCCCACTTGACTCTTGGAGGCTGGAAGAACTTGCATCTCATCTGGCTACCAGGCAGAGGTGTCCCCATGCCAGCCTGTGGGCATGGGGGCTAGTTTTGGTACTGATTGTGCCGTGTGACCTTGAGCAGGGTACTTTTCCTTTCTGCTTCTCCATGCTATTGCACTAGGGTTTGGGACTGGGGCCACGAGATTCTATGATTTACAAGTCAGAGCATTCTCCACCTCTGTGAGCCGCGCAGTAAGAACAGGCATGACAGCTCACGTTCCCTGAAGAATCATGTTACCTCTTGGCATGTACACTTGACATTTATTAAGAAGGAAAAGTACAGAGAGGAGAGCATTGACACAGTCTTAGAATGAGAGTGAGAAGCCAGCCAGACATGCTACACGGCCTCCCGGAAGCAGGGCTGGAGAGAACCGGTCTGTGCTACTCACTCCTACTTCTGTCTCTTATACACATCTTTCATTGTAGTAAAATGGAAAAAAACATCTAAATACAAAGAAGAAAATTTTCACAATTTCCCAGGTGCAAAACTAGTATTAGGTTGGTTCAAAAGTAACAGTAGTTTTGCATTGTTGAATTTTGCTGTTTGATATTGAAATACATTCTTAAATAAATGTGGTTATGCATCATTTTAATGCACAATTCTTACTTTATATGTATATTTTTGTTGATGACTTTTTACTTTGTATTTATTTTATATTTATTTTAGACTAGGGAAATGTTAGACAGAAAGCAAATTCGAGCAGTTTTCCCATTCCAATTCAAAATGGGTCATAAAAAGATGGAGACAACTCGCAACATCAACAACACATTTGGCCCAGGAACTACTAATGAATATGCAGTGCAGTGGTGATTCGAGAAGTTTTGCAAAAGAGATGAGAGCCTTGAAGATGAGGAGGGTAGTGGAAGGCCACAGGAACTTGACAATGACCCAATGAGAGGATCATTGATGCTGATCCTCTTACAACTACATGAGAAATTGCTGAAGAACTCAACGTCGACCATTCTAAAAGTAGATTTTATACAACAACTGGGAATGACTAGTCAGTGGCTGGACTGAGAAGAAACTTCAAAGCGCTTCCCATTCTTCTTTCTCAAGACTGATTTGGCTATTTGGGGTCTTTTGTGTTTCCATAAGAATTGGTGGAGATGTCTGACAGAATGTGGTCCACTGGAAAAGGGAATGGCAAACCACTTCAGTATTCCTGCCTTGAGAACACCATGAACAGTATGAAAAGGCAAAAAGATAGGACACTGAAAGGGGAACTCCCCAGGTCAGTAAGTGCCCAATATTCTACTTGAGATCAGTGGAGAAATAACTCCAGAAAGAATGAAGGGATGGAGCCAAAGAAAAAACAACACCCAGTTGTGGGTGTGACTGGTGATGGAAGCAAGGTCCGATGCTGTGAAGAGCAATACTGCATAGGAACTTGGAATGTTAGGTCCCTAAATCAAGGCAAACTGGAAGTGGTCAAATAGCAGATGGCAAGAGTGAACATTGACATTTTAGGAATCAGAGAACTAAAATGGACTGGAATGGGTGAATTTAACTCAGATGACCATTATGGAGTAAGTTGCCATTTCCTTCTCCATGGGAATCTTCCTGACCCCAGGGATCAAACCCAGATCTTCCACATTGCAGGCAGATGCTTTACCCTCTGAGCCACCAGAGAAGCCTGTAAATCAATGAGATGCACTCAAAATTATAATGCCTGCAGCCGGCATTGGTCAATGAAAAGGGCTCAGTTATTCGCCACGACAGAACCTGACTGCATGTTGCACAACCAATGCTTCAAAAATTGAACAAACTGGCCTACAAAGTTTGGCCTCATCCGTCACATTCATCTGATCTCTCACCAACCGGCTACCACTTCTTCAAGCATCTCTACAACTTTTAGCAGGAAAAATGCTTCCACAGCCAGCAGGAGGCAGAAAATGCTTTCCAGGATCTCAAAACACAGATTTTTACCCTATGGGAATAAAGAAACATTTCTCATTGGAAAAATTGTAATGGTTCCTACTTTGAAACACATATGATATCATATATGAAACGAATTGCCAGTCCAGGTTTGATGCATTATACAGGATGCTTGGGGCTGGTGCACTGGGATGACCCAGAGGGATGGTATGGGGAGGGAGATGGGAAGGAGGTTCAGGATGGGGAACACGTGTACGCCCGTGGCAGATTCATGTTGATGTATGGCAAAAGCAATACAATATTGTAAAGTAATTACCCTCCGACTAAAATGAATATAAATTAAAAATAAAAATGTGTTTGAGCCTAGTTATAATGACTTAAGATTTATGGTACAAAACTACACACAGTTACCTTTGCATCAAACTAATAATACTTAAGTACATGTGCTTTTATGCAAACATATGTATAATTTTTGTACCATAATGGAACCATATTGTATATGCAATTTGGAAATTTGCTTTTATGCACTTAATATTATATCATTAATGTATTACTGTGTCAATAAATTCACTGCTACAGTAAATGCCTACTATTCCATTGTAACGATGTACCATAATTTGTTAAACCATTTTTGCTTTTAAACATTTAGCTTGTTGCCAACATTTTGCTCCTAATTAAGCTTTGTTATATATTTACTCAAATGTTTCCATAGAAGAAATTTATGAGAGTGGAACTGCTGGGTTAAATGCTCTCAAATTTTAAAGGCTTTTGGCATATGCATCTGGTCAAGTTTCCCTACAAATAGTTTGTATATATGTATATGCTCAGCAAGAGCATTTAAGCACTCATCTCCCCCCTCCCCCAACCCCAACATCATCATAACAGCTAGTGTTTATTGAGCTCTTAGTATGTGCCTGACGATGTTCTAAGCATTTTATTTTTGGTAATTCACTTAATTGTCAAAATTTCTGTGTGGTGATTCCTAGAATTATTCAAAACACATGATGGGAAAACTGATTATACATAATTGTATTTTAAAAACAGAAGTATGTGTGGGACTTCCCTGGTGACCACAGGTTAACAATCGGCCTGCCAACCCAAGGGACATGGGTTTGATCCCTTGCCTGGGAATGAAGGCCGCACATGCCGCAGGCTAACTAAGCCTGTGGTCCGTAACTACTTAGCCTGTGCGCCCTAGGAGCCACGCTCCACAACAGGAGGAGCCACCACAGTGAGAAGCCCAGGCAACCGAAACCAGAGGGTAGCCCCCAGTCCCTGCAACCAGAGGGAAAAACAGGCCGAGCATGGCAACAAGGAGCCTGTGTGCCCCAAGGAAGACCCAGCAGAGCGAAAACACAGACAAACAAAACCAAGAGCAAACAAAAACCCCAAACTGAACAGAACACCGAAAATGACTTAAAAAACCCCCAAACCAAAATCTAGAAGTGTGTGAGTGAAAGCAAGTAAATAAAAAGCTATTTCCCCCATCTTAAAATCCCACTCAGTTGAATACCACTGTTAAAAGTCTGTGTGTATTTGTCTAGGTATTTTCTAGGCATATGAAACGTGTGTAAATGTACTTTGTTTTTCAAACACAGAAGAGATCATGCTACATATACAATCAAATTCCTCTGCCATCAGCATTTTCCTTCTAATGGTATATGATGGCCACTTTTCCACGGCAGTTCCCACAGACTGACCACATTCCCTTTCACAGTTGCATGGCATTCTGTCGTATGAATGTGCCTTATCGGCTCATGTCTCTCTCATCTCTGTGACCAGGCTGTGAATTCTATCATCTATAGCACAACTCTTTGTCACTTAGCAAGATTTTAGCTCATAGAAAGCGAACAATGGATGGAAAAACTGTAAAGTGTGTGTTTTTCTCTGAAAATCCAGGTATATGAAATGGAATAGCCCATCAGAGAATTGTCACCTTTAGCAAGTTACTAAACTCTTTAAGGAGAAGGCGATGGCACCCGATTCCAGTACTCTTGCCTGGCAAATCCCATGGACAGAGGAGCCTGGTAGGTTACAGTCCATGGGGTCGCGAAGAGTCAGACACGACTGAGCGACTTCCCTTTCACTTTTCACTTTCATGCATTGGAGAAGGAAATGGCAACCCACTCCAGTGTTCTTGCCTGGAGAATCTCAGGGACGGGGGAGCCTGGTGGGCTGCCATCTATGGGGTCACACAGAGTCGGACACGACTGAAGTGACTGAGCAGAATGCCTTTAGCAACTGGCTCTATTTGGCTGTGCATTTTTTGTGACTCATAACATCTTTGAAGTTTACCAATCAGTTGCACCATCCAAAGCATCTCAGGTAGATTGGAAAATCACTAGAAATGAACTCGGGAGGCCTGGGTTTTGGTACTGATTGTGCCGTGTGACCTTGAGCAGGGTACTTTTCCTTTCTGCTTCTCCATGCTATTGCACTAGGGTTTGGGACTGGGGCCACGAGATTCTATGATTTACAAGTCAGAGCATTCTCCACCTCTGTGAGCCGCGCAGTAAGAACAGGCATGACAGCTCACGTTCCCTGAAGAATCATGTTACCTCTTGGCATGTACACTTGACATTTATTAAGAAGGAAAAGTACAGAGAGGAGAGCATTGACACAGTCTTAGAATGAGAGTGAGAAGCCAGCCAGACATGCTACACGGCCTCCCGGAAGCAGGGCTGGAGAGAACCGGTCTGTGCTACCCACTCCTACTTCATGCACCTTCCAAACAGCTTTGCAACCACAATTTGGAATGCTGTTAAAAGGGAGACAGTAGGGTCATATGTAAATTCAGTTATTTTATTTAGAAAGCAAAAGAAAAATACCACCTTATACATACACACACTCTGATTACTAATATGAAAAATGTACATAAAAGTGGCAGCAACATAGTATAGTGATTATGTCTGTGTTCTGGGTGATTCCTATTTTATTTTCTATACTTTGCTCAAAATTTCCCTAAAGGATAGATAGTCGTTTTACAGTCAGAAAAATACAATCAGCAATACACAAATACTAGTAAAAAAACCAAGCATGCAATTACACTAAATACTACTGGAGATCACTTAGGGTAGTTGAAATCATCATTACCTTTCTTTTCTGTTTGCAGAGTTTTTAAGTTTACCTTAACAAACAGGTATTAATTTGAGAAGGAAAAACAATCCCACTAGGGCAGTTGACTACACCAATTCATTCTCTCCCTTTTCTTTTCTAAAGAAACTCTGATTTGGTGGGGGTAGGGAGAGAATATCAATGTATCTGCAAAAACTGCACCTTCCAGACTTCTTTGCAGGTGGGGGAAACATTTGATTAAGTTCTAGCCAGTGAAATATGAGTAGAAGTTGCTGAGTGGGCCTCTTAGCTTATTTGACTGGTATCACGAGCATGATGCCACGTTGCCCTTCCCCTCTTATTCCTCTCTGTCTTTGCCTGGAACTCAGATGAAAGGTTTGGCAATGCAGCGGCAATTTGGTACAAAGAAGACAACCTCAGAGTGAGAAATGATGAAGTCAAGCTGGTGGGGAAAAGCAAAGGTACCTGGGCCCTTGGGGGTATCTTGGAGCCATTGTACTTGGTTGAACCACCTTCCTCCCAACTTCAAGATGCAGGAGAGATAACAGTTTTCATTATGTTCCAGCCACTGTGTCTTGTGCCATTGTTAGTCATAGCTGAGCACGATTTCTAACTAATACATCCACTTACAAAAAAGCACTTTAATTCCTAACCACTGTGACTATGTGACAACGAGGTTTTAGGGGAAAGGTAGTTGAATTCACTTAGGATGGAAATAAAAGGCAATGTTCTATGAAAAATTAAGGATTGTCTCTGAGGCTCCAATAAATCTAATCTGTTTCACATTGTCAATGTTTCACGCTTGGCAGTAAGTTCATTATTTTTACATTTGGAGACAATAGGTTTGTTAATATATTCCAGCAACTAGGAAATCAGTGTATCACCATATGCCTAAACTGAGACCATTTGTCACAGTTTATGCTCCTTCCAAAGAGTGCAAAACAGACCTTGACTTGAAGAAGCACCAAATGTGGGGGTAGTTACTTGAAATGTCAGATGGAAAACATGTTCGAAAGTGGGGTGTGTACACGACTCCTGCGGAAGAAAAGGACTCAGCCCTTCATTAAGCCTCCTTTGTGGCTCCCTGATCAATAACGATGCCTCAACCAAAGGCAAATTTTCAGGACAAATCCTCCTATCTATAGTTGCTTCATTCTAAAATGCCAAGAGAGAAGAAAGGTCAGGAGAAAGGAGAGATGTGGGGTCAAAAAAGCCAGAGCTGGACAGACCTTGGGTAGCTGTTAATTAACTTCACTGCTTTCTACTCTAGGTGAGCAAGTGGGGCCTGAAGCCTCCCAGGAAGTGAGAGGCTGGGTTAGAACTGGAAGCCGGGGCAACAGCATTTCTGGTGAATTTAAAGTTCTTGCTTAGACAGGAAAGGATTTGGAGAATAAAGTGATAGATAAGAAGTGGATTTATTTAGAAAGAAACACACTCCACAGACAGAGTGTGGGCCATCTTGGAAGGCAAGAAAGGCTTGAAAGATGGTGTGGTTTCTTTCTAAGGGCTGGGTAATTTCATAGGCTTATAAGTGAAAGGATTATTCTGATTATTTTGGAGAAGGAGCCAGAATTTCCAGAAACGGGGCCACTACCCACTTTTTGACTTTATGATTATACTCAGAACTGTCACGGCCCTAGTGGGCATGTCACTTAGCATATGCTAACTTATTAAATGAGTACAGAATGAACTCAAGGTCTGCTGGAAGTCAAATCTTCTGCCATCGTGGACCCAGCGGGTCCTAACCAGTCTTTGTCATGTCCTATGGCCGTATCATTCTTTCAAAGATTGTACCCTGCTTCCTTTACTCCTATTTCAGCAGCAGAGTTGACATGCGGCAGGACAAAGTACAAGAGAACTTGCAGTCGTTTTCCTGGCGGTTCAGTAGAGGCATCTCCGTAGAGGAGAAATCAGAGGGAAAGAGGAAGCTGGGTGGTTTGGTGGTGCCGGGAATGGATGGGGAGGTGGAGGGACTCATCTCCACTGCTCTGCTTGCCCAGCCTCCTCACCACCTGTGCCTGTGGGGGCGTGCAGGGCAGCGGCCCAGCATCATTCCGGCTGCTTTGCTCACTAAAAGATTACGTACTGCGTGGGGATGTCAGAGCAGCCCAGCCACCTCCCTTCTGCATCTGGGGCAGTTTGTTTCCATGGGATCAGTTCAGTTCAGTTCAGTCGCTCAGTCATGCCCGCAGCATGTGGTACCTAGCTCCCTGATCAGGGATCGAACCTGGGCCCGCTGCGTGTGGAGCATGGAGTCTTAGCCACTGGACCACCAGGTAAACCCCTTCCATGGGATAGTCATTCCTGCTCTACAATGGAAGTAAGAAGTCTCACTTTCTCCAATAGGATAACTGTCTCCGATGTGTTCAGTCCTTCACTGGGTGCTGAGGGCGCTGAGACAGGCACACTGGACTCTTGTTGGAGATGTTTAAGATCCAGCCAGAAAAGAGAATTCAAAGTAAAGGAATAAGATTTACAAAGTAGAAGAACTTGCCTTTGCATATTAAAAAAAAAAAAAAAAACACAACTCATCAAGGAATTTGCCAAAGCAACCTTAGCTGTACAAAGATCTAGTCCAAACTTGAAAACTACTGCTCATTATTAAAAAAAAAATTTTTTTTCCTAGATGATGTTCTTAGACAAGTTTCCCAACCCCATTCGTCCAGAGAAAAACCTAGAGTTAGGTGGGGAAAGACTGGAGGCAGATTATTCCCCTATACACAGACAAAATCACCTTAGCTGTACAAAGATCTAGTCCAAACTTGAAAACTACTGCTCATTATTAAAAAAAAAATTTTTTTTCCTAGATGATGTTCTTAGACAAGTTTCCCAACCCCATTCGTCCAGAGAAAAACCTAGAGTTAGGTGGGGAAAGACTGGAGGCAGATTACTCCCCTATACACAGACAAAATCTGGGAGCAATGTGGTGGAATGGTGGAGCAGTGGTCTCCGAGGTGAAGTGAATAAGAAAATTTGTAATGCAATCAAATGTGCAAATACATATGTGTATGTATAAATATAGTATGTATATATAAAGTATAACTAGCTACAAATCTAGACTTACTTAAATACGGATTTTAAATCAATGTATACTTATTTAAATATACACACAGAGATGAATAATACATTTTTCTTTACTGAAAGGAACACAGGCTCAGAGGTGCTTGGAGATTACTGGTTTGGAGAATGGGCTTTAGAGTCTTAGCTGCCCAAAATGCGTAAGATTGGGAAAAGGTCAGTTACGTCTAAGAGGCAACTTATATGAAGAGGCAGACTATATATGCAAAGTGTTTAGGAGTTTTTCCGGCTACTTGGCAAGATTTGTGAGGACGTAACTTGCATCTGTTGTGTGCTTAATGTATTTCTTGGGTCTGGCACAAGGCCTATAAAAAGTAGGTCAAATATTTGTCAAATAAATGAGTGATCAATAACCATAATACACACAATTGCTTCTGTGTTAGCTGTCCCTGTGCTCGTATCTGCGCTGCCCCAGCAATGACGCTGGAATACACGGAAGTGACAATGGCCTTGTGATTGAGATTACCTTTAATTCACCCCAAATTTCAAAATAGGTAAATCATTCACAAACTTAGGTAACTTATTTTTAGTTGACACGTGACTTGTGGACACCTCACGGCTGATGGTGATTCATCAATATGCTATCACTGTGGTCACCAAACTTACTATATCCTGTGATCTAATCTGATAAGATTCTTTCATGAGACATGTTTATACAAATCACCATATAAACAGTGCTTTAAAAAAAAAAAACTCGGAAAGGGCAAATGAGAGAAAATGATGGTAAAGTATAAAAACAGAAGAGATGTAGGTTAAATTAGGGGAGCCTTTCTTGTCGTTTAAGAAACCGACTGTTTCCTTAACTGGACCTTCTGATTTTCCTCCTGATTATGTGTCTAATGACTGCTACATAGAAAAGCTTCTCCAAAATTCTCTTGTAATATTAGTTTTTCTCCCTTCCTTAATGGCAAGCAACTTGTCACAGGTAAATTTCCATGGTAAGAATGTCCTTATCAATTCTGATAAACAGTTCAGACTCCAAATTCCACCGCCACGTTTCCCCCGCCGTCCTGTTGGCCGATTCTAAGCCTCCCCGTGGAGCGACAGGCTTTTCTCTCCCTGGTCTCCTTCATCCTCACCAAGTCCATATTTTTCTAGTCTCTCATAAGCCTTGTACAGCTTGCAATCTTAGATCACACGTGAGACCCCCGAGCTATTGATGCACCTAACAGAGAACCAGCAGATCCTATCACGTGGCTGGTGTTTAATAACAGTCAAGTACTGAGAAGCTTTGAACGAAAAACAAGTATGTGCAGACAAGTTCCCACTATCTTGGCAGGATGTGAAATAGCTGAGATCTTTCTTAATCTTAGTGTTACAAACCCTTATCTGGAACAGTGACAGCCCCGGAAGGTCAAAGTCGAGATGTTAACAGCAAGGGAAGACACGGTTCTCAGGGAAGATGAAATGATGAGAAAAGGCCTGTCCTTGGTGCTCTTGAGCAACGCTGGACTGTGTCCTCTAGTTTTCAGGGGCTTTTGCCCTCATCAAGAGGATTGTGTTATTGGTGTTCCCTGAAAGTAAAGGCAGTGAGAGACTTACTGCAAAAGTGTGCGCTCGGTAGACCCGGTATGCTCTGCTTCTCTGCATAGACTCTGAGCTGCTGTGAAACTATAGGCAAGCTGGGGGCTGAGTCAGGGTCCCAGGGCTCTGTGCATCCCATTCTCTCCCCTAAAGGTCCAGACAAGACAATCTGACATTCCCTTGTCCCTAAACTAAAATAATGGGTTCCTCCTCCTACAAATTTTCTGGTAGTGAGGACGGTGAGGATCTGGTACTCACTAAGTGGCTTTTGAAGTATTAACGATGGCCTAGCTGGAGGGGTGTGGGTTCTTTAGGGCTAATTCTGAGGGCTGGTTCTTAGTTTCTTTTCTTCCTTCAACCCAGTAGGTTTGACCTTAGGCTCAATACTATCTTATCTTTGTGACTGGTCCCTTCCAGTTGATAAAAGTGAGAGTTCCTTACTCTCAGGCCTCTCAGTTACCCTTTACATTCTATGAAGCAAAACCACAGCACATCTTCTTCCTAAGGACATTTCTCCTGTACTCTACTCTCCTTAAAATCACAGCAAATGACTCCTCTGTGTAGGTCGGTTTCGCAGGTAACTGTGATAAAGCTTGGCCTTCTAGCTTCTGCCCAAGGCCCCAACTCAGCGAAGAGACTTACTGCAAAAGTGTGCGCTCGGTAGACCCGGTATGCTCTGCTTCTCTGCATAGACTCTGAGCTGCTGTGAAACTATAGGCAAGCTGGGGGCTGAGTCAGGGTCCCAGGGCTCTGTGCATCCCATTCTCTCCCCTAAAGGTCCAGACAAGACAATCTGACATTCCCTTGTCCCTAAACTAAGAATAATGGGTTCCTCCTCCTACAAATTTTCTGGTAGTGAGGACGGTGAGGATCTGGTACTCACTAAGTGGCTTTTGAAGTATTAACGATGGCCTAGCTGGAGGGGTGTGGGTTCTTTAGGGCTAATTCTGAGGGCTGGTTCTTAGTTTCTTTTCTTCCTTCAACCCAGTAGGTTTGACCTTAGGCTCAATACTATCTTATCTTTGTGACTGGTCCCTTCCAGTTGATAAAAGTGAGAGTTCCTTACTCTCAGGCCTCTCAGTTACCCTTTACATTCTATGAAGCAAAACCACAGCACATCTTCTTCCTAAGGACATTTCTCCTGTACTCTACTCTCCTTAAAATCACAGCAAATGACTCCTCTGTGTAGGTCGGTTTCGCAGGTAACTGTGATAAAGCTTGGCCTTCTAGCTTCTGCCCAAGGCCCCAACTCAGCGTGGTATCATAGCCAAAAGAATCAGGTCACTAACCCCAAGTGAAAGTGAAGTCTCTCAGTCATTTCTGATTCTTTGCAACCCCATGGACTGTAGCCTACCAGGCTCCTCTGTCCATGGGATTTTTCAGGCAAGAGTACTGGCTGCTGCTGCTAAGTCGCTTCAGTCATGTCTGACTCTGTGCGATCCCATAGATGGCAGCCCACCAGGCTCCCCCGTCCCCTGGATTCTCCAGGCAAGAACACTGGAGTGGGTTGCCATTTCCTTCTCCAATGCATGAAAGTGAAAAGTGAAAGTGAAGTCGCTCAGTTGTGTCTGATTCTTCGCGACCCCATGGACTGTAACCTACCAGGCTCCTCCATCCATGGGATTTTCCAGACAAGAGTACTGGAGTAGGGTGCCATTGCCTTCTCCGGGTTGCCATTTCCTTCTCCAGAAACTAACCCCAAAGGACCTTGAAATATTAAGCATCCCATTATGTGCTGTAAACATTGTCTTTAGAGACTATATTAGTTTGCTGAACCTATCCTAACAACTTACCACAAACCAGGTGGCTCCAAATTTGGCTCAAATGGTAAAGCATCTGCCTGCAATGCGGGAGACCCAGGTTCAATCCCTGGGTTGGGAAGATCCCCTGGAGAGGGGAATGGCAACCCACTCCAGGATTCTTCCCTGGAGAATCCCATGGACAGAGGAACCTGTGGGCTACTCTCCATGGGTTCACAAAGAGTCAGATGTGACTGAGCGACTAACTCTTTCAAGTGGCTTAAACAACAGGAATTTATGGTCTCAGAGTTCTGGAGGCAAGAAGTCTGAGATCAAGATGTTGGCAGGATCATGTTCGTTTCAAAGGCACGAGGGTAGGATCTGTTCTGGACCTCTCTCTTACCTTCTGGTATGTGTGTTAATAGCTCAGTCGTGTCTGACTGTTTGCAACCCCATGACTGTAGTCTACCAGGCTCCTCTGTCCATGGAATTCTCTAGGCAAGAATCCTGGAGTAAGTAGCCACTCTCTTCTCTGGGGTATCTTCACGATCCTGAGATCAAAGCTGGGTCTCCTGCATTGCAGGCAGATTCTTTACTGTCTGAACTCCTTGACAAGTGGTAGAATAGTCTTCACAGACATTCCTTCTGTGTATGTCTGCCTCCAGGTTCTTCCTTTCCGTAAGGACACCAGTCATGTTGGATTAGGGGTCTACTTGGCTCTACCATGATCTCCTCTTATCTAATTACACCAGCACTGATGCTGTGTCCAAACAGGATCACATTTTACAGTACTGGGGTAATGACTTGAACACACATCTTCAACTTCTCACAGACACTTTCTGCTATTTCCAAATTCCTGCTGTGTGTGGCAGCTCTCCAACCCCATCCTGCTTCTCTTTGAAGCTCCCATAACAAGCCTGAGTCTTCAGGAGCACCTCCACCTCAGAGTGACGAGGCTCCCACCCAATTTCACCTTATCAGCTGGTATTATAATAACAGTGGCTTTCATTGTGTTGAAATCCTACCATATGCCAGATATTTTAAGGATATCATGCTAAACCTCACCAACATTAACTTTATGTTTAATGGGCTTCCCTGATACCTCAGTTGATAGAGAATCTGCCTGCAGTGCAGGAGACCCCAGTTCGATTCCTGGGTTGGGAAGATCCCCTGGAGAAGGGAAAGGCTACCCACTCCAATGTTCTGGCCTGGAGAATTCCCTGGACTGTATAGTTCATGGGGTCATAAAGAGTTGGACATGACCAAGTGACTTTCACTTCTCTTCACTGTGTTGAAATCCTACCATTTAACAGATATTTTATGTATATCATCCTAAAGCTCACCAACATTAACACACTCAAGTTGGGAAAGGTTTTGGCAGTAACAGCAGGTAGTGACAGAAGGTTTTGAGCTTGGCATTTCTGGTACAGAGCTCCGCCTTAGGCTGCTCCATCTCGGTGTCTTTCAGAATATCAGAAAATAATGTTTTGGTCCAATTATCGTCATTGATTTTTTCTTTGCTGGAAACCACAGTCATCTCAACCATTAGATTGTTTAACAACTTTTTATCGAGCAGCCTCCCAGGTTTGTGATTCTAGCATGGGAGAGAGGAAAGGAAGAACAAACACGGGTTTGGATGGCTGAGAAAACCGAGAGCCGAGGCGACACTCCGAGGACTGAGTTCAGACGCTGCCTCCCACGCGGGCCAGCTGCGTGGCCTTGTGCAAGTTCCCGTGTTTTCCTGAGCCTCCATTTTCTTATCTTTACCCTTAGTTGTGTCTGCCTCACAGGGGAGGGTGAAGACTAAATGAGATGTGAATGAAAAGCATCTGTTACGCAGTAGATTCCTGACAAACCACCGTTCTCTTCCTCCTTTCCTTTGCCTCGAAAGCGTTTTGTGTGTCCTTCCCACGGCTGTCATTGAGATAAAGCCAAAATACTGCATTTGCTTTAGTAAAAATTGTGCATGATGGGAGAATAATGTTCAAGTTAAAAGAAGGTGACGTAAGGGAGCCTTAATTCCCAAATGAAGCAAAAATAAGGCTGTAGAATTTGATTATAAAAGGAGCTCCTTGGTTCTAGCTGGCATCCATTTCACCAGGCTTTAAGACACTAGTTACTGTTTCATACTTGTGCAACTAAAAATTCCACTGGGAATTAAAACTTCATTTAAGAAATAAGAAATAAATCATAAAGTTTTAAAATACAAACAGGTGAGAGAACACGCTTACCTGAAAGACGACTGGAAGACAAAAAAAAGAAAGGAAGTAATGGGATCTTTGCATCTGCCCGAAGCCAACGTTCTTGGGGAAATCACTTTTCCCTCCGGGCTAGTTTCCTCATTGGTAAAATTCTTAAAGATACTTCTTGTAAGATTCTAAGTGTACGTTGCTCTACAGAAAAGATTGTTTTAAAAGCTGAAAAGCTTGTTTCTTTTGGAGAACATAACTCCAAATGAACCACAAATCAAATGAAGCGAAGACTTGGAAAAGCTTAATACCCTTTATTCCTTCACCTTAGAGTCTCTTTGGTTTCCTCCTTTCCTTCTTTTTTCTTTCCTCTGACTTTATTTCTGTTCCCTTTTCTGTTGTATTTGGTTTTCTGTTCTTCTTTCTCTTAGAATTTATTTTTCTTTCCTTCCATCTGTTAATTTTTTCTCTTCAGCTGGCCACAGTATGGAGTTGGGATATAATTGAAAGTTATAATTACAATTATTATTTTTGTCATCAGCTTTTTTGTGGCCCATGGGTATTTTTCTCTTCACTGATATATTTTTGTCTCCACTAATTTATATTCATATCCCCATGATGGGGAAATAAATAAGGTTAGTCCAGGTGAAGTTCACACTAGGGGAAGGGCAAGTTCTTAGAAGCAGCCTGTGAATTTACTCTATTTTCCCATTCATTTTATATTTTCACTGTTAAGTAAAGATGATTTTTGACTATAAAAGAAAAAAGTTCCTCTGAAAGATTTTCAATATAATTTTCAAATCACACGTTTAAGAGAAAATATGATTTTATGATAAAATATAAAGAAAAATTTAAAAACATGAAAATGAAACTACTGGGGTTTTCTTTATCTAAAGGCCCATTGCTGAAGCTAACAGAGCAGACTGGGACAGTACCTCCTCTTTCAGTTTTCTATAAGTTAAAGTGAAATTTAATTTCTCATTTTTTCCTCCCAGGTTTTGGAAGCCGCCAAACTGTCACAATCCGTGAACTCTCTAATCTCTGTCTATACTATCTGTTATGTCTAAAATGCCATCTTCTGTCCTACTGAGAAGCCGCTAGCACACTTTTGTCCTCCTAGAAAATGGCTGCTTAATAACTTTCAAGACAAATCATCCTGTCTTTGAATCCTGAATCTAAGAAGATATTGTTTACTCAACATTGTTCAAATGTTTCTTGAACCCCTTCTGTGTGCTAGGCAACCGTGACTCCTCAGACTGCTGAGCTCTGGGCAGACTCCTAGCAGAGGCTTGGCAGTGCTTTCTTGTCCTTCATCGTCTGAGCCACGCCTGATTCCTCCTTTTCCTTTTAGGCAGCAAAGATCGGGGGGTGGGGGGAGGAGGTCATGACACACTCATTTTTTTGTATTTCTGACAAGGCCTGACTAGAAAAAGGGGTTCAGTAAATCAATAAGTGAACATGTAAGTTGCACTGAGCTCAGAGAAGGGAGGGTTAATAAAAACACATATGTACAATGGAGATACTAATTCAAAATTGTGGAAATAAGTGAATGAGCAGGAAAATAAATTTATGATTAGTAGCAACAAAGATGGAGAAAGAGAAGGGGGGGGGGGGGGGGGGGGGAGGTCAAGACACACTCATTTTTTTGTATTTCTGACAAGGCCTGACTAGAAAAAGGGGTTCAGTAAATCAATAAGTGAACATGTAAGTTGCACTGAGCTCAGAGAAGGGAGGGTTAATAAAAACACATATGTACAATGGAGATACTAATTCAAAATTGTGGAAATAAGTGAATGAGCAGGAAAATAAATTTATGATTAGTAGCAACAAAGATGGAGAAGGCAATGGCAACCCACTCCAGTATTCTTGCCTGGAAAATCCCAAGGACAAGGGAGCCTGGTGGGCTGCAGTCTATGGGGTCGCACAGAGTTGGACACGACTGAAGCGACTTAGCAGCAGCAACAAAGAAAGGGGACAAGAAGACAGCAAGTAGTGCTGGGGGAACTGAAACACCAAGCCATGGGCCCTGATAACTTTTGCAGAGTCCTCAGTAACTTTGCTTTGGACCAGGTCAGACTTGCTGCTGCTCCTGCTAAGTCGCTTCAGTCGTGTCTGACTCTGTGTGACCCCGTAGACGGAAGCCCACCAGGCTCCCCTGTCCCTGGGATTTCACAGGCAAGAACACTGGAGTGGGTTGCCATTTCCTTCTCCAGTGCATGAAAGTGAAAGGTGAAAGTGAAGTCACTGAGTCGTGTCCGACTCTTTGCGACCCCATGGACTGCAGCCCACCAGGCTCCTCTGTCCATGTGATTTTCCAGGCAAGAGTACTGGAGTGGGGTGCCATTGCCTTCTCTGGGTCAGACTTGAGGACTGAAGATTAAACATCTTGATGAGAGGGGTGAAGGGGAATAATGCTAATATTCATCATAGCAGCTCACCCTATGTGCCAAGCATTGTCTCAAATGTTTTCAGTGAATAAACTTGTTTAGATAATCTTAACAGCCTGGCGGTCTGACCATTAGCTCTGAGGCACAAACAAACGGCTCTGGTCATACAGCTCGTAAGTGGAAGCAGCAGGGTCTGAATCAAGCTTTATGGTTAATCACCACACTCTTCAATTACTGTGTTCACTTTATTGACCCACGGTGAGAAGTAGAAAGTGAAGAGCTGGTATTTATAGAAATAGTTGTAATCTTAAGTCTAGGAAAGCTCAATGATTGCCTTGAAAAGAGAGGAAATGCAAAGTATGTGATAGATTTGAGCTAGTTCCATTTCTCATTTTACACACACACACACACACACACACACACTATTGCATTCTCTTCTTTAAACCTTTACTCAAACATTAGTATCTCCTAGAAGTTTCAAGTACAGCTTCATCAGGAATGTGCTTGTAACCATCTTTGACTAACCAATAGTATTGCTAAGATTTTGTACCTGGAGGCCTTGACCAAGGGCCACTGTGGGCTTCTTACCTTAAATAGTTGCTTTATCCACAAGGAGGATGACGAGAAAGCAGAAGGGAAGGCAGAGCTCCCACTCTCATAGGCCAGCAAGACGTATGTGTGGACAGCGCTGTAGCCTGTGGGGACCAGCTTGTCCACGGGGTCCGGTGTTCTCTCCCAGTATCCCCCAGCCAGCCTCACACCACGGTGCTCTTCTTCCCCAGTGAGGCGGGATTCCCAAAGTGGAGGCTGGACCCCCGTGCCCAGGGGGCCCCCGGGGAGCCTTGCTGCATCACCACCAGGCGAATGGAGGGCTGGGCATCCAGGGAGGCCTCGGGTGCGTACTCCTTACTGGGGTCCTTGCCTCGGCAGTCATAGAGCACGCAGGAGATGAGGAAAACCAGGAGCAAGATGACGTAGCTGGCGACTAGGATGATCAGGTTCAAGGTGACAGGGTCGATCTCCAAGTAGAACTCCATCACATGGCGCACGGTTGGGAAGTGGGTTTAGAGCAGGGCAGTGGGGCCAGTCGGGGGTTCTGGGAGCAAACTCTAGCTCGATGGAATAGCTACATTGGCTCTGGAATAAAAATACATTAATCCCTACTGCTCCAGGAGACTTCACAGATTAAAGCTGCCCGCTTTAATAGCTTAAGCTCTTCTGCTAATACTACAGCCACCAAAACACAGACACTGTCTCTCCTGGCTTCACCTACACAGAGAGAGAGACAAAAAGAAGGTGGGTCATACACTACCCAGGTGTGGTATGTAAGCAGGAGGTCCACTCAATGTCCAAACAATTTCGGTGGACAGAAGAAAGTCAGTTCAGTGTCAGTTCAGTCGCTCAGTCGTGTCCGACTCTTTGCGACCCCATGGACTGCAGCATGCCAGGCTTCCCTGTCCATCACCAACTCCTACAGCCCACTCAAACTAATGTCCACTGAGTCGGTGATGCCATCCAGCGACCTCGTCTCGTCCCCTTCTCCTCCCTCCTTCAATCTTTCCCAGCATCAGAGTCTTTTCAAATGACTCAGGTCTTCACATCAAGTGGCCAAAATACTGCAGTTTCAGCTTCAGCATCAGTACTTACAATGAATATTCAGGACTGACTTCCTAGGATGGACTGGTTGGATCTCCTTGCAGTCCAAGGGACTCTCAAGAGTCTACTCCAACCCCACAGTTCAAAAGCATCAATTCTTTCGTGCTCAGCTTTCTTTATGGTCCAACTCTCACATCCATACATGACCACTGGAAAAATCATGGCCTTGACTAGACAGAATTTTGTTGGCAAAGTAATGTCTCTGCTTTTGAATATGCTGTCTATGTTGTTCATAGCTTTTCTTGCAAGGAGCAAGCATCTTTTAATTTCATAGCTGCAGTCACCATCTGCAATGATTTTTGGAGCCCAAGAAAATAGTCTGTCACTGTTTCCACTGTTTCCCCATCTATTTGCCACGAAGTGATGGGACTGGATGCTGTGATCTTTGTTTTCTGAATGTTGAGGTTAAGCCAACTTTTTCGCTTTGCTCTTTCACTTTCATCAAGAGACTCTTTAGTTCTTTACTTTCTGCCATAGGGTGGTATCATCTGTATATCTGAGGTTATTGATATTTCTCCTGGCAATCTTGATTCCAGCCTGTGCTTCTTCCAGCCCAGCGTTTCTCATGATGTACTCTGCATAGAAGTTAAATAAGCAGAGTGACAGTATACAGCCTTGACGGACTCCTTTCCTGATTTAGAACCAGTCTGTTGTTCCATGTCTTGCTCTAACTGTTGCAGAAGTAAGTGCATACTGTTAAAACTTAGGTTGTTCTGTAAAAATTGTGAAGTGTGGTCATCTTTAATATAAGAGAGGCTTATTAATTTTATTTTCAAAGTGAAAATATAGTTTATTTGCAATATACTAGTTTCATGGTGCACAAGATAGTGATTCAATATTTTTTATAGATCCTACTCTGTTTAAAGTTTTATAAAATATTGGCTATATTTCCTGAGCTATTTATCTTATTCATCTTATACACAATAATTTGTACTTCTTAATCCCCTGCTCCTACCTTGCCCCTCACTGCTTTCCTCTCCCCACTGGCAACCACAAGTTTGTTCTCTATATTTGTGAATCTGCTTCTGTTCTATTTGCTTCATTTTTTTAAGATTCCACATAAAAGTGATAATATACATTATTTGTCTTTCTCTGTCTGACTTATTCCACTAAGCAAAATATCCTCCAGGTCCATCCAATTGTCACTGTTGCAAATGACAAAATGTCATTCTTTTTGTGGCTGACTAATATATGTCTTAGGCCGTCACATCTTTATCCGTTCATCTGTTGACTGACAGACACTTAGATTTTGTCCTGGCTTTTTAAATAATGTTGCTGTAAACACTGGGGTGCATATACTTTTCAAATGTTTTCATTTTCTTTAGATATATACCCAGGAGTGGAATTGTTGGATCATATGGTAGTTTTATTTTTAATGTGTGTGTGTGTGTGTGTGTTTGGTTGAACCAAAATTCCCACCAACTGTTCCCTTTTCTCCACATCCTTGCCAGCATCTGCTACTTGTGGTCTTTTTGGCACTAGCCATTCTGAAGTGTCAGGGGCTGTGTCACTGTGGTGCTGCTTTGGGGTTGCCCTGGTGATCAGCGATGTTGAGCATCTTTTCACGTGCTTATTGGTCATCTGTATGTCTTCTTTGGAAAAGTGTTTATTCAGGTCTTCTGCTCGTTTTGTAATCAGGTGGTTTGTTTTTTTAATATTGAGTTGTGTAAGCCATTTATATATTTTGGATATGAACTCCTTATTGGACTTATCCTTTGCAAATATTTTCTTCCATTCAGCAGGCTGTCTTTTGCATTTTGCTGATGGTTTCCTTTACTGTGGAAAAACTTTTAAGTGTAATTAGATTCCATTTGTTTGTCTTTCCTTTTGTTTCCTTTTCTAGCTAAGGGATGTTTTAATGCCAAGTATCCATCTTTGGAATGATTTGAGTCTTGAGAATGGATGTTTTCGTTTCATAAAAAGACCATACTCAGCCTCGGACATTTTCACTCTTTTTGCCTTTGTTGGTGGTTTTCATTCATTAATTCAAAAATAGTTTTTGAGCTCCTCGTATGTTCTAGGTACGGTGCTAAGCAATAATAAGACAGAATTATTCAGTCTAGCAGGGGAGACAGACATTAAACAAAGAATTGCAGAAATCCCCATTTAAGAACAGTGGGAATTAGTTTATAAAAGACAAGGAGAGGGTGGTAGGAGGGTGTATCCCGAGGTGAGCGCGAGAAAGTTTCCATGAGAATGAGACATTTAACCTATGACCCGAAGGATGGTCAAGATTTAGCCAGGTTAGGACAGGGAGGGAAGATTCTTCAAGTCACAGAGGAGAGCATGCGTGAAAGTTCTGAGCAGAGAAAAGCCTGGAAACTAGAGGAGTTGAAACAAGGGCAGCATAACTGTCGTACAGAGAAAGAATGGGGAGCGTAACGACAGAGAGTGGGGCACGGGTCAGAATGCACAGGGATGTGTGTGCCCTGCTCAGGGCTTTCGAGTGGGTGCCAGAGCGAGGGTGCCCCTGGATCAGCTGATACAGGGGAGGGAGGGGCCAGCTGGACCTCAAAGAGCTCCCCTTAGTCACTGTGTGCCTGCAAGAAAATAAGCAAAATGAAAAAATCAAATAAAAACACAGGTATCCCTTGATTTATAGTCATCTTCCTGCCTCAGGGTGGTGTGTGTGCTAGCCGGGTCTGACTCTTGGCAACCGAACGGTCTGCAGCCCACCAGGGTCCTCTGTCCGTGGCCTCAGTGGTAGCCTGTCCCAATAGCCCTTCAGAGGAGGGCTGCATAGACTGAACAGCACTGACTAGACTCCCAGTGGGCGTCACAGGCGTGGGACCTGGGCGGTTGCACAGACCCCTTGCTCAGAACTCCACAACTGGTTTAGGGCCCTGCTGTCTCCATCTTCAAATTTTTAATAATTTTTTATTGTGCGCTGGGCTCACAAATTATGTATCTCGCTTGGTCTCATATATATACCGTTTTGGCCGGACAGGGCCATTTCCCCAAGAGCTAATGGGACTCTTTTGATGCTGCTGGTTAAAGGTCAAAGGTCCTGGAGATCTTCTGGCTTATCATCGCAGTTAAGCTTTAATGTCCTAGCAGCTTCGGTCTATTCCTTTATTCTCAGCCTCTCTGGGAATGGGAGGGCTCAGGGCTGCTATAGAAAAGCATTCTTATTGATCTGGAGACCTTTTCCGAATAAAATATTTCATGACTCTGTGGTTCTGGACGAGCTGTGGAATTATATTGAAGATGAGTGGTTCTCAAACACTGCAGGTGCAGAGCCGCCCTCACCATCATCAGCTGCGCTTCTTAGGGATACAAAGTCCCAGATCAGCGCCACATCTATTGAATTACATCTTTGGGGCTGCAATCTGGGAATCTGCATAGTAACAGTCTTCGTGTACGCTTTTGATATGTGACCAGGATGGAGAATCACGGCTACAGACGGGAAAGAAGGATGTGCAGAAAATGGGTCACCAGAGTAGTTGATGGCACTGAGATGCTGGAAGAGGCATACAGCACAGACATCACACTGTCCACGGCTCTGAGTCAGAGAGGCTCAGACAGTTCATTTAGTCATGGGAAAATCCTTTTCCTGGTGGTAATTCACATCTATTGAGGTCACAGGAGGCTGATGTTCAACACAGAACACCAGTTTATTCAGTTACAGTGAAAAATACACCTGTCACAAAATTGGAAGGTCTTGTGCTGAAATGACCATAGTTTTTTCCTCCCTGGAGGCAGATCTACAGATGAAGTTCATTTATAATAGAAAGTTTCTTGCTGAGCACAGAAACTCAGTAAGTAGGGCTGTCTGGTGCTTCTCTGAGTTGCGTGGGTGATCCCAGACCACAGGAAGGCTATTTAAAAGCAAGTATATACCAAGTAGTTACTTAGTTTTGTCCACACTGAACTCTAGATGCCTAACTTCTGCGGTAAACTGACATCCACACAGCACAGGCTCTTCCGCATTATGCTATTTGGAGTTTTTCTTTTTTTGATGACTTTAAACAAATGATACAGAAGCTTGCTGAAATTGAGAAGTACGTGAAGTTTGTGAGACTGAGCCTACCCTTTGCTACACCATGGATCGTAGCCTGCCAGGCTCCTCTGTCCATGAAATTCTTCAGGCCAGAATACTGGAGTGGATTGCCGTTCCCCATTCCAGTGGGAATTTGTCAGCCCAAGGATCAAACCCAAGTCTCCCGCATTGCAGGTGGAGTTTTTACCCTCCGAGCCACCAGGGAAACCCATATTCAGTTTAGTCCACTTTAAATTAAGCTGAAATGTATGCAGCAGCTCTGCCACATGTAGTGGAGTTTCCACGTCAGCTCCACGTTTCTCTGCACGTGAAGTTTGTGAGACTGAGCCTACCCTTTGCTACACCATGGATCGTAGCCTGCCAGGCTCCTCTGTCCATGAAATTCTTCAGGCCAGAATACTGGAGTGGATTGCCGTTCCCCATTCCAGTGGGAATTTGTCAGCCCAAGGATCAAACCCAAGTCTCCCGCATTGCAGGTGGAGTTTTTACCCTCCGAGCCACCAGGGAAACCCATATTCAGTTTAGTCCACTTTAAATTAAACTGAAATGTATGCAGCAGCTCTGCCACATGTAGTGGAGTTTCCACGTCAGCTCCACGTTTCTCTGCGCGACAGTGATGAGCAGCAACCATGGCGGCTGATCTGGTCTGGCCACCTCTCTTGCACTCAGTTCTACTGATTCTCTTGTGATGTCCCAGAATATTTTGTTCAAGGCTCTTGTCTTTGGATCAGTATCTTATTACTATCTGCAGACAGCACTTTTGTCTCTGTATCTACCAGTGCCAAAAAGGTCATTTCAAATCCAGCCTTACGGAGGCTTTGCTTCCTTAAAATGTGTTCCGTGAAATGCTGGCTACCTGGTTTGTTCACCCCAGGGGTTGGCTGCCTAATTCCTACTACAGCCCAACATCTCCAAAGCATCTTCCTGTTATGCCTGATCGTTAAAGAACTTTCCTTTTGTGCCATCTAGTGGCCAAAGCAGACACTGTTAAATAAAGGGAAAACTTTGCAATGTCAAGCTGGAAGGACTTTCTCATCAGCAGTAGAGGGTGATAGAGCCACAGTTCAGAACAACCCCTTGGAATAGTCAGGAGATGGTCATTCTTTCACTCATTTACAAACATGTGTTGTGCACTTACCATTTGGCAGCCTGCTTGACGATGTGATGAATGCAGAAGCTGGAGGGAGAATGAGTGAGCAGAGAGAGCAGGGAGAGCATCAGCTGCCTCTTAGGAAGGAAGGAACTGAAGCTCACAGAAGCAATGGAATTCTAATTTGCTCAACTTGCTCCCTTTCTCCCTCTCACCCTTCTGCCTCTCTTTTCTCCTGCAGAAATATAAATAAAATATCTACACAGAATACCTTATGCTCTGTGTTCTAATCAGGTAGATTTTCCCTGGGCTCCCAGTTATGTACACACTTATTCATAATCTAGACCATTTTGTCTGCTGAGCTAGAACATCACCTAGTCAGTCAGTTCAATTCAGTTGCTCAGTTGTGTCCAAACTCTTTGCGACACCATGAATCACAGCACGCCAGGCCTCTCTGTCCATCGCCATCTCCCGGAGTTCACTCAAACTCACGTCCATCGAGTTGGTGATGGCATCCAGCCATCTCATCCTCTGTTGACCCCTTCTCCTTCTGCCCCCAATCCCTCCCAGCATCAGAGTCTTTTCCAGAGAGTCAACTCTTCGCATGAAGTGGCCAAAGTACTAGAGTCATTCCTTCCAAAGAACACCCAGGACTGATCTCCTTTAGAATGGACTGGTTGGATCTCCTTGCACTCCAAGGGACTCTCAGGAGTCTTCTCCAACACCACAGTTCAAAAGCATCAATTTTTCAGTGCTCAGCTTTCTTCACAGTCCAACTCTCATGTCCATATATGACCACTGGAAAAACCATAGCCTTGACTAGACGGACCTCTGTTGGCAAAGTAATGTCTCTACTTTCAAATATGCTATCTAGGTTGGTCATAACTTTTCTTTCAAGGAGTAAGTGTCTTTTAATTTCATGGCTGCAGTCACCATCTGCAGTAATTTGGGAGCCCCCAGAAATGAAGTCTGACACTGTTTCCACTGTTTCCCCATCTATTTTCCATGAAGTGATGGGACCAGATGCCATGATCTTCATTTTCTGAATGTTGAGCTTTAAGCCAACTTTTTCACTCTCCACTTTCACTTTCATCAAGAGGCTCTTTAGTTCCTCTTCACTTTCTGCCATATGGGTGGTGTCATTTGCATATCTGAGGTTACTGATATGTCTCCCAGCAATCTTAATTCCAGCTTGTGCTTCTTCCAGCCCAGCGTTTCTCATGATGTACTCTGCATATAAGTTAAATAAGCAGGGTGACAATATACAGCTTTGACGTACTCCTTTTCCTATTTAGAAACAGTTTGTTGTTCTATGTCCAGTTCTAACTGTTGCTTCCTGACCTGTATATAGGTTTCTCAAGAGGCAGATCAGGTGGTCTGGTATTCCCATCTCTTTCAGAATTTTCCACAGTTTATTGTGATCCACACAGTCAAAGGCTTTGGTACAGTCAATAAAGCAGAAATAGATGTTTTTCTGTAACTCTCTTACTTTTTCCATGACCCAGCGTATGTTGGCAATTTGATCTCTGGTTCCTCTGCCTTTTCTAAAACCAGCTTGAACATCTGTAAGTTCAATTGAATGGTTTGCCTTGGAAAGGAACAGGAATCATTCTGTCCTTTTTTGAGACTGCATCCAAGTACTGTGTTTCAGACTCTTTTGTTGACCATGATGGTTACTCCATTTCTTCTGAGGGATTCCTGTCCACAGTAGGAGATATAATGGTCATCTGAGTTAAATTCATCCATTCCAGTCCATTTTAGTTCGCTGATTCCTAGAATCTTGACTTTCACTCTTGCCATCTCCTGTTTGACCACTTTCAATTTGCCTTGATTCATGGACCTAACATTCCAGGTTCCTATGCAGTATTGCTCTTACAGCATCGGACCTTGCTTCTATCACCAGTCACATCCACATCTGGGTATTGTTTTTGCTTTGGCTCCATCCCTTCATTGTTTCTGGAGTTATTTCTCCACTGATCTCCAGTAGCAGATTGGGCACCTGCTGACCTGGGGAGTTTCTCTTTCAGTATCCTATCATTTTGCCTTTTCATACTGTTCATGGGGTTCTCAAGGCAAGAATACTGAAGTGGTTTGCCATTCCCTTCTCCAATGGACCACATTCTGTCAGACATCTCCACCATGACCTGCCCTTTCTGGGTTGCCCCACGAGCATGGCTTAGTTTTGTTGAGTTAGACCAGGCTATTGCCCTAGTGTGATTAGATTGACTAGTTTTCTGTGAGTATGGTTTCAGTGTGTCTGCCCTCTGATGCCCTCTTGCAACACCTACTGCCTTACCTGGGTTACCTTTACCTTGAATGTGGGGTATCTCTTCATGGCTGCTCCAACAAAGTACCGCTGCTGCTCCTTACCTTGGTCGAGGGCCTCTAGGCCCTCCTGCGCCCATGCAGCCACCACTCCTTGGACATGGGGTGGCTCCTCCCTGCAGCTGCCCCTGGCCTCAGATGTGGGGTAGGTCCTTTTGGCTGCTGCCCCTTGGTCATGGGGTCCTCCCAGCTTCTGCCCCTCACCTCGGACGTGGGGTAGCTCCTCTCGGCGGCGCTTGTGTGCCGTTGCAGCTGCCCACCCACATCACCTAATAATGCCAGACAAATACGTTCCATTTAAGTTTGGGGGAGAATGGATATGTGTATATATGTATGGTCGAGTCCCTTTGCTGTTCACCTGAAACTATCACAGTATTGCTAATCAGCTATAACCCAATGCAAAATAAATATTTAAAAAAAATGTATTCCATGTAAATGCATTTCCAAGCAGCTAGTGTTTATTTCCTTTTTAAAAAATTTTATTTTGGCTGTGCTGGGTCTTTGTTGAAACATGAGAGAGGTTTTTAGTTGCGGCCTATGAACTCTTGGTTTCAGCTTTTGGGATTTAGTTCCCTGACTGAAGATTGAATCCAGGTCCCCTATCTTGGGAACATGAAGTCTTAGCCACCGGACCACCAGGGAAGTCCAAGAATTTATTTCTTAAAATTCCAAAATATTTTTGTATTTTAACCATGCTGGATAGGAATTTAACTGATATTCACAATGCCTTGCTTCTTCAATAAAATACAGGATTCCAAAAGCCTTGCATACAAGCTAAGTTGCTCCAGTCATGTTTGACTCTTTGTGACCTTATATACTGTAGCCTGTCAGGCTCTTCTGTCCATGGGATTCTCCGGGTAAGAATACTGGCATGGGTTGCCATACCCTCCTCCAGGGGATCTTCCCGACAGGGACTGAATCTGTGTCTTTATGTTTTCTGCATTGGCAGGTAGGTTCTTTACCACTAGTGACACAATTTTTAATAACCTCAGAGGTAAAAAAGTCACAAACTTACAAGAGAGCCATTGGAAGTCTAATTATTTTACAATTGAGGACAGTGAAGCTCATGGAAGTGATTTGCCTTAGAGCCAGTTCAGCTCAGTTCAGTTCAGTCGCTCAGTCGTGTCTGACTCTTTGCAACCACGTGAATCGCAGCACGCCAGGCCCCCTGTCCATCACCAACTCCTGGAGTTCACTCAGACTCATGTCTATCGAGTCAGGGAGCCAAGCAGATGGGAAATGATAGAATCAAGACTTAAAGCCAAGTTTTGACTTGTTAGCTAGTGCTTTTTCTCTGGAGTTATTAACTAGGTAGGGAGGAAAATGAAAGCAGTCTAGCTGTATTATATGCTAGAAGAGCAAGAATGACGATCATCGTAAAAGTCAAATGATAGCCATCTGTATTCTCAAAAGACCACTCGACCTAAACATTTTCCCTGAGAGAACATAACTCTGCCTCCAACCCATGGCCCCTCTCAACTTTCCAGTCAGATTCTAGTGTGTGTTTCACCTGGGACCTACTGGAAAAAACACTGCCACAAATTATCACAGAGCAAATTTAAGATATTTTTCCACCTCACTTCAGCTCAGATCAGTCGCTCATTTGTGTCCGACTCTTTGTGACCCCACGTACTGCAGCACAGCAGGCTGCCCTGCCCGTCGCCAACACCCGAAGCATGTTCATATCATGTCCATTGAGTCAGTGATGTCATCCAATCATCTCATCCTCTGTCGTCCCCTTCTTCTCCTGCATCAGGGACTTTTCCAATAAGTCAGTTCTTCACATCAGGTGACCAAAATATTGCAGTTTCAGGTTCAGCATCAGTCTTTCCAATGAATATTCAGGACTGATCTCCTTTAGGATGGACTGGTTGGGTCTCCTTGCAGTTCAAGGGACTCTCAATAATCTTCTCCAACAACATAGTACAAAAGCATCAATTCTTCAGTGCTCAGCTTTCTTTATAGTCCAACTCTCACATCCATACATGACTACTGGAAAAGTCATAGCTTTGACTAGATGGACCTCTGTTGGCAAAGTGATGCCTTTACTTTTTAATACACTATCTAGGTTTGTCATAGCTTTTCTTCCAAAGAGCAAGCATCTTTTAGTTTCATAGCTGCGGTCACCATCTGCAGTGATTTTGGAGCCCGAGAAAATAAAGGCTGCCACTATTTCCATTTTGTCCCCATCTATTTGCCATGAAGTGATGGGACCAGATGCCATGATCTTAGTTTTTTGAATGATGAATTTTAAGCCAGCTTTTCACTCTCCACTTCCAACTTCATCAGAGACTCTTTGCTTCCTTTTTGCCTCTGCCATAAGGAGGGTAGTCTTCATATTTGAGGTTATTGATATTTCTCCTGACAGTCTTGATTCCAGCTTGTGATTCAGCATTTCACATGATGTACTCTGCATATAAGTTAAATAAGCAAGGTGATAATAAACAGCCTTGATATACTCCTTTCTTAATTTTGAACTGGTTCATTTTTCCATGTCTGGTTCTAACTATTCCTTTTTGACTTCCAGACAGGTTTCTCAGGAGGCAAGTAAGGTGGTCTGGTAAGACCATCTCTTTAAGAATTTTCCACAGTTTATTGTGATCCACACAGTCAAAGGTTTTAGTGCAGTCAGTGAGGCAGAAATAGATGTTTTTCTGGAACTCTCTTGCTTTTTCTATGATCCAACAAATGTTGGCAATATCTCTGGTTCCTCTGCCTTTTCTAAATGCGGCTTGTGTGTCTGGAATTTCTTGGTTCATGCACTGTTGAAGCCTAGCTTGAAAGAATTTAAGCATCACCTAGAGCTTCTAGAAAGGACCAAACCTGCTGACACTCTGACTTCATACTTCCAGTCTCCACAATTGAGAGAGAATATAATTCTGTTGCTTTATTTGGCTCTGTTTGTGGTATTTTTGTTATAGCAGTACTAAAAAGTGAATATACCGTCTCTATAATGCTTAGGGATTGTGGAGTAATCCCAGAGCATGGCGTGGCTTGGAGCAAGATCAAGCTCTCCTGTGGCTATACTCCCTTCTGCTTCCTTTAGGAAGCAGAAGTTGCTCTTCTAGGTCTGGCTGTGGTTCCTGGCTCCTTCTGCTCTGGTGTGGCTCCATGTAGAAAATGCCTGAGATGAAAGAAAATTTCTGTATGTGAAATTTGCTTCCACAAAGATAAACACAAAAATTTCAGTTGAAAACAGCAACTGGGAGAGAACAAGATGGCAGAGGAGAAGGTGGACATGGAGTACATCTCTCTCCATGGATACATCAGGAATACACCTTCAGACACAGAAGTACTTGCAGAACACCAGCTGAGAGCAGAGAGGAGTACCTAACCGGTGGAGAAACATAGAACCATGCAAAACTCGATAAGATGAAGGAACCAGGGGGAAAGACAGGAGTGTTACTAGGACTGGACCTGCCCTTGGCTGATGGAGAAACTGAAGCAGGGGTCTGATCCCCGTATTGGGGTGATTATCTAAGTCAGAGGAGAAACATTTAAGGCTGACAGTGAAACAGCTGATCTGTGGCGGCCTAAATGGAATGAGAATCAGACCATCCTTGCTGCAGTCAAACCTACCCTGGACAGGGATGTGGGTCCCCTAGAAGGTGCAGTGGCTGAGAGCTGGAGTTTAGGGATTGTGGAGTAATCTCAGAGTGATGGCGGCTTTCACTGGAGAAAGACAGACTAAGGGGATGTGGAGGAGGAGATTGTGGTGGGAAATGAGGAAAGCCAGGCAGCCATGGAAGCAAGACAATACTGCTGAGTCATGCGTAGGAGTTGGAGACCTCACCATAGCCTCTCTCTCCCCACACGCCAGCATCTGAACAATCAATTGCCTGATGCACGGAATTACAGAGTAGGACCCCGGCCAGGGTGCCCCTTTAGTGCCTGATGCAGCGATCTACAGAGTAAGACCCCAGCCAGGGAGGCCCCTCTATGTGCCTGATATGTGGAACAACAGAGAAGGACCCCAGGCAAGAGAACTCTCTAAGTGCCTGAATGGGTGGGGCTGTGGAGAAAGACCAGCAAAGAAGCCTTGTGAATGCCAGCTACCAGAGGCTTGAAAAAACACTGATAGCACCCTAACTCCTGCAGTTGAGGCAATCCATACCCCTGCACACTTGGTACCACCAGGGGCCCCATGACCCAAGCAGCTGTGCCACACTCAAGCTCAACCCTCACTGAGGCAGAGCTGCCACAGTAAAAAAAAAAAAAGGTTATGTCTATGCCTGCGGGGTCGCTTTGGTCATGTCCAGCTCTTTGAGACCTTGTAGACTGTAGCCTGCCAGGCTTCTCTTTCAGGAAGGTTCTCCAGGCACGAATACTGGAGTGTATTGGCCAGTACTGGTCGCCATATCCTTCTAGAGCACTATATCCTCTTCTGCCCTAGCCACCAACCCCCCTGAGTACCTGGTGCTGCCAGAACCCCTGCCACCCAAGCAGATGCACCACCTCCACACCTGGCCCTCACAGGGGCAGACCCACGTCCTCCAGGGCAGCCTCAGGGGCAAACCCCAGGGAACAATCCCCGTGCAGAGGCAGAAATAAAACCACACTTGAAACCCAGGGGCAGTGTGGCTAAGGAAGAAGACCCCAAACCTTCCCAGCAGGTGTACAAGCTGGATTAAATCCACATGATCAATATGTGTCTATGGAACATATAAAAGGACATTGAGAGCTGCCACTAGATCTCATCGCTGTGGACAATGGAGCAAGAATATACAGGAGGAGGACCAGATTAGAGTCTGAGCTGCCCCACAGCAGCCTAGAGATCAGCACAGAGCTGGAGGACATCCCAGGGAGGTGAGGTGGACTGTGGCTCCCAGAGAGGGAAAGGACTCTGACAGCAGTGGCTCAAGAAAAACATTTATTATTCTTATGTTTTGACTTGCTCTGTACTTTCTTTGGGATTTCCCGCCCCTGCCCCCACTCCCTGTTGCAGTTGTCAATTTTATTGGTACTATGAAATCTAATTAAGCTTCTGAGTTTTTTTTGTCCTTTTTTCAATCACACTTTTAATTGTTGTTATAAACCTCTGCTTCAACCTTGGGCTTTTGCAGTTTTGTGGAGTTTTCCTTTTTTTTTCTTTCTTTTTCTTGAATTTTAGTTTTTAATTTTTTAAAACGTATTTTTTTCATTTATTCCTTTGTTTGCTTTTCCTACTGTTCTTTTCCCCGTGCAGTTAATCTTTAGTATACATAAATCTTCTTTATCTACTTCTATTTAACTTTGCATATCTATTCTTTCTTTCTTCTCCTCTCAACATGTTTGTTAGTTTTGTTTTCATTGCTCTATTCCTCACTTGGCACCTTCCTTTAGTTTTGTTTTCCAGTTTGTGCTTTAGTTAGTTTTGTTCTTAACTGGTAGATATAATTTTTGGTTTTCTTTGTTTGCTGGGTCAATCTATTGTACTTTATTTTTGTTGCACTGTTTTGATTTTGCTTATGGATATATATGTATATTGCATTATTTTAATTATTATTTGCCTGATTTTGTAACTGCCATTTGTCTGGGGTTCATCTTTGCTATTTCTCTTTTAGGTATGTGTTTTAATCTTACTTAATGCCACAACAAACTACTTGTGAAATCTTCATTCCTGACCAGAGACCAAGCCCTGAGCCTTTGGAGTGGGAGAACTGACTCCAAGACCCTAGACTACCAGAGAACTAATCCTAGGGAGTTCTCACCCTAGACAGTGAGAACTCACACAAAGAAAACCACTTGAATACAAGATCACCCAACCACCAGGAGCATCCTATGCAGGACCTTATCCAAACAACAAACAAAACAAAACCACAAACCCAGTTATCAACAGACAGGATTAGCACGGCACTCAGCCCTGCCCATCAGAGGAAAAACAAACAAACAAACAAAAAACAAACTCAGCATAAAACTCACCCTGTATGAAGCTTACATAAACCACTGCACTAACCTTAAGAATGCAGAAACCAAAAAGAAGAAAGAATTCAACGCTGAAGGCTGGGAAAAGGAGACTGCAAGCACAATAAATAAAAAAAATAATAATGAAAAGGTAGAGAAGTATTGCACAAATGGAGGAACAAACTAGAAACACGGAAGTCCAAATAGATGAAGATGAAATAGGCAAAGTACTCGAAAAAGAATTCAGAATAATGATTGTAAAGATGATCAAAAATCTCGAAAACAGAATGGAGAAAATGCAACAATCAATTAACAAAGGCCTAGAAGAATTAAAGAATAAACATAACAACACAATTACTGAAATTAAAAATACTCTAGAAGGAATCAATAGCATAATATCTGAACCAGAAGAACGAATCAGTGAGCTGGAAGATTAAATGGTGGAAATAATTTTGAAGAGCAGAATAAAGTAAAAAGAATGAAAAGAATGAGGATATTCTCAGAGACCTCTAGGACAATAGCAAATGCACCAACATTTGAATTATAAAATTTTTGGTTTTCTTTGTTTGCTGGGTCAATCTATTGTACTTTATTTTTGTTGCACTGTTTTGATTTTGCTTATGGATATATATGTATATTGCATTATTTTAATTATTATTTGCCTGATTTTGTAACTGCCATTTGTCTGGGGTTCATCTTTGCTATTTCTCTTTTAGGTATGTGTTTTAATCTTACTTAATGCCACAACAAACTACTTGTGAAATCTTCATTCCTGACCAGAGACCAAGCCCTGAGCCTTTGGAGTGGGAGAACTGACTCCAAGACCCTAGACTACCAGAGAACTAATCCTAGGGAGTTCTCACCCTAGACAGTGAGAACTCACACAAAGAAAACCACTTGAATACAAGATCACCCAACCACCAGGAGCATCCTATGCAGGACCTTATCCAAACAACAAACAAAACAAAACCACAAACCCAGTTATCAACAGACAGGATTAGCACGGCACTCAGCCCTGCCCATCAGAGGAAAAACAAACAAACAAACAAAAAACAAACTCAGCATAAAACTCACCCTGTATGAAGCTTACATAAACCACTGCACTAACCTTAAGAATGCAGAAACCAAAAAGAAGAAAGAATTCAACGCTGAAGGCTGGGAAAAGGAGACTGCAAGCACAATAAATAAAAAAAATAATAATGAAAAGGTAGAGAAGTATTGCACAAATGGAGGAACAAACTAGAAACACGGAAGTCCAAATAGATGAAGATGAAATAGGCAAAGTACTCGAAAAAGAATTCAGAATAATGATTGTAAAGATGATCAAAAATCTCGAAAACAGAATGGAGAAAATGCAACAATCAATTAACAAAGGCCTAGAAGAATTAAAGAATAAACATAACAACACAATTACTGAAATTAAAAATACTCTAGAAGGAATCAATAGCATAATATCTGAACCAGAAGAACGAATCAGTGAGCTGGAAGATTAAATGGTGGAAATAATTTTGAAGAGCAGAATAAAGTAAAAAGAATGAAAAGAATGAGGATATTCTCAGAGACCTCTAGGACAATAGCAAATGCACCAACATTTGAATTATAGGAGTCCCAGAGAAAAGAAAGGGTATGAGGAAATTTTTGAAGAGATTATAGTTGAAAATTTCTCAACATGGAAAAGGAAATAGTCAATCAAGTCCAACAGGCTCAGAGAGTCCCAAACAGGATAAACCAAAAAAGAAACATGTCAAGACACATATTAATCAAACTAACAAAGATTAAACACAAAGAAAGAATACTAAAAGCAGCAAGGAAAAGCAATAAGTAACATGATAGGGAAACCTCATATAACAGCTGATCTTTCAGCAGAAACTGCAGGCCAGAAGGGAATGGCAGGATATATTTAAAGTACTGAAAGGGAAAAATATACACCCAAGATTAGTCTACCCAGCAAGGATCTCATTCAAAATTGCTGGAGAAATAAAAAGCTTTTCAGACAAGCAAAAGTTCAGAGAATTCAGTACTATCAAATCAGATTTACAACAAATGTTGAAATAATCAAGGAATACAAGAGAAGAGAAAGATCTACAAAATCAACCCCCAAGCAATTAAGAAAATGGGAAAGAGCATATATATTAATAATTACTTTAAATGTAAATAGATTAAAGGCTCCAACCAAAAGACAGATTGACTGAATGAATACAAAAACAAGACCCATATATATGCTGTCTAAAAGAAACACACTTCAGACCTCAAGAAACATATTGACTGAAAGTGAGAGGATGGAAAAATATATTCCATGCAAATGGAAAGCAAAAGAAAGTGAAGTAGCAATCCTCATATCAGACAAAGTGGACCTTAAAATAAACACTATTACAAGAGATAAGGAAGGACACTACATAATGATGCAAGGGATCAATCCAGGAGGAAGACATAACAATTGTAAATATCTATGCACCCAACATAGGAGCACCTCAATACATAAGACAAACACTAACTTACATAACGGAAGAAATTGACAGTAATACAATAATAGTAGGAGACTTTAACACCCCACTCACACCAATGGACAGATCATCAAAACAGAAAATTACTAAGGAAACACAAGTCTTAAATGATACATTAGATGAGATGGATCTTATTGATATCTTCAGGACATTCCATCCAAATGCAGAATACACCTTCATCTCAAGGATAGATCACATCTGGGGTCACATATCAAACCTCAAGAAACTGGAGAAAATTGAAATCATATCAAGTATCTTGTCTGAACACTATGCTATGAGACTATATATCAATTACAAGAAAAAAAGCTGTTAAAAACACGAACACATGGAGATCAAAAAATTTGTTTCTAAATAACCAACAGGTTACTGATGAAATCAAGAGGGAAATAAAAAAATTCTAGAAACAAATGACAATGAAAACTATCTCAAAATGTAGCAGAAGCAGTTCTAAGAGGCAACTTTACAGCAATACAATCCTACCTCAAGAAACAAGAAAAACATTGAATGAACAACATAAATTTACACATAAAACAACTGAATAAAGAAGAACAAAATTAACAGAAGGGAAGAAATCATGAATACCAGAGCAGAAATAAGTGAAAAAGAAATGAAAGAAATAATAGTAAAGATTAATAAAACTAAAAACTGGTTCTTCGGGAAGATAAGAAAATTGACAAACTTTTAGCCTTACTCATCAGGAAAAAAGAGAGAAGAATCAAATCAACAAAATTAGAAAAGAAAAAGGAGAGGTTACAACTGAAAATGCAGAAATACAAAGCATTATAAGAGACTATTATGAACAACTATGTGCCAATAAAATGCATAACCCAGAAGAAATGGAGAGATTCTTAGAAAAGTTCAATCTTCCAAGACTGAATCAGGAAGAAACAGAAACTATGAACAACCGAATTACAAGCCCTAAAATTGAAGCTGTGATCAAAAATCTCCCCAAATACAAAAGCTCAGGGCCAGAGGGCTTCATAGGAGAATTCTATCAAGCATTTAAACAAGAGCTAATGCCTATCCTTCTAAAACTCTTTCAAAAAATTCCAGAGGCAGGAACACTTCCAAACTCATTCTACAAGGCTACCATCACCCTGACACCAAAACCAGACAAATATAACACAAAAAGAGAAAACTACAGGCCAATATCACTGATGCACACAGGTGCAAAAATCCTCAACAAAATTTTAGCAAACAGAATTCAGCAATGCATTAAATAGCTCATACACCATGATCGGTTCAGTTCAGTCGCTCAGTCATGTCTGACTCTCTGCGACACCACAGACTGCAGCACACCAGCTTCCCTGTCCATCACCAACTTCTGGAGCTTGCTCAAACTCATGTCCATTGAATCGGTGATGCCATTCAAACCATCTCATCTTCTGTCGTCCCCTTCTCCTGCCTTCAATCTTTCCCAGCATAAGGGTCTTTTCCAATGAGTCAGTTCTTCGCATCAGGTGGCCAAAGTATTGGAGTTTCAGCTTCAGCATTAGTCTTTCCAATGAATATTCAAGACTGATTTCCTTTAGGATGGACTGTTTTGATCTCCTTGCAGTTGAAGGGACTCTCAAGAGTCTTCTCCAATACCACAGTTCAAAAGCATCAGTTCTTCAGCACTCAGCTTTCTTTATCATGGTCAAGTTGGCTTTATTCCAGGGATGCAAGGATTCTTCAATACATGCAAATCAATCAATGTGATAGGCCATATTAACAAATTGAAAGATAGAAACAATATGATAATCTCAATAGATGCAGAAAAAGCCTTTGACAAAGTTAAGCACCCATTTGTGATTAAAACTCTTCAAAAACTAGGCACAGAAGGAACCTATCTCAACACAGTGAAGGCCATATATAATGAGCCTACAGTAAACACTTTGCTCAGTGGTAAAAAACTGAAAGCAGTCTCCCTAAGATCAGGAACAAGAAAAGGGAGTCTGTTTCCTTAATACCACTATCATTCAACATAGTTTTGAAAGTCCTAGCTACAGCAATCAGAGAAGAGAAAGAAAGGAATCCAGATCAGAAAAGAAGTAAAGTTCTCACTGTTTGCAGATGACATGATGCTGCAACAAAATATAGACATCAGTACCTAAATATACTTTACTTAAATAAAAATCTTAAATAAATGATAGAAAATTACTAGAGTTAATCAGTGAATTTAGCAAAGTGGTAGAATACAAAATCAATACACAGAAATCACTTGCACTTATATATACTAACAATGAAAAATCAGAAAGATAAGGAACCAATCCCAGTCACCATTGCAACAAAAAGAATTAAATATCTAGGAATAAATTTACCTAAGGAGAGAAAAGAACTGTACACAGAAAATTATAAGACACTGATAAAAGAAATCAAAGATGACAAACAGATGGAGACATATTCCATGTTCTTGGGTAGGAAGAATCAATACTGTGAAAATGACTGTACTACCAAATGCAGTCTACAGGTTTAAAATGATCCCAATCAAATTGCCAATGTCATTTTTTCACAGAACAAGAACAAAAAAATCTCACAATTCATATGGCAACACAAAAGATCTTGAAGAGCAAAAGCAGTCTTGAGAAATAAGAATGGAGCTGGAGGAATCAACAGTCCTGACTTCAAATTATACTACAAAGCTACAGTCATCATGAGAGTATGGTTCTGACATAAAAACAGAAAATATAGACCAATTGAACAAGATAGAAAGCCCAGAAATAAACTCATACCTGTGGATACCTTATTTTTTTATAAAGGAGGCAAGAATATGCAATGGGGAAAAGACAGTCTCTTCAATAAATGATACTGGGAAAACTGGACAGCGACATGTAAAAGAATAAAATTAGAACACTTCCTAACACTATACACAAAGATAAACTGAAAATGGATTAAAGATATAAATGTAAGACCAGAAAATAGAAAACTCTTAGAGGAAAACTTAGGCAGAACACTAAATGATGTAAATCAAGATCTTCTATGACCCACCTCCTAGACTAATGGAAATAAAAACAAAAGTAAATAAGTGGGACCTGATTAAACTTAAAAGCTTTTGCACAGCAAAGGAAACCATAAGCAAGGTGAAAAGACAACCTTCAAAATGGGAGAAAATAATAGCAAATGAAACAACTGACAAAGGATTGATTTCCAAAACATACAAGCAACACATACAACTCAATACCAGAAAAACAAACAGCCCAATCAAAAAGTAGGAAAAAGACATAAACAGACATTTCTTCAAGGAAGACATACAGATGGCTAACCATCACACGAAAAGATGCTTAACATTGTTCAAGATTAGAGAAATGCAAATCAAAACTACAATAAGATACCACCTCACATCAGTTAGAATCAGTCAGTTCAGTCACTCAGTTGTGTCCAACTCTTTGCCACTCCATGGACTGCAGCATGCCAGGCCTCCCTGTTCATCATCAACTCCCGGAGTCCACCCAAATCCATGTCCATTGAGTCGGTGATGCCATCCAACCATCTCATCTTCTGTTGTCCCCTTCTCCTCCTGCCCTCAATCTTTCCCAGCATCAGAGTCTTTTCCAATGAGTCAGTTCTTCTCATCAGATGGCCAAAGTATTGGAGTTTCAGCTTCAGCATCACTCCTTCCAATGAACACCCAGGACTGATCTCCTTTAGGATGGACTGGTTGGATCTCCTTGCAGTCCAAGGGACTCTCAAGAGTCTTCTCCAACATCACAGTTTAAAAGCAATCAGTCAGGATGGCCATCATCAAAAAGTGTACAAACAACAAATGCTGGAGAGGGTGTGGAGAGAAGGGAATGCTCTTGCACTGTTGGTGGGCATATAGATTGATACAGTCATTATGGAAGATGGTGTGGATATTCCTTAAAAAATTAGGAATAAAACCACTGTATGACTCAGCCATCTCACTCCTAGGCATATAGCTTGAGAAAACCAAGTTGAAAAAGACACAGGTAACCCATTGTTCATTACAGCACTATTTACAATAGTTAGAACATGGAAGCAACCTAGATGTTCATCAACAGATGAATGGATAAAGAAGTTGTGGTACATATACACAATGGAATATTACTCAGTCATAAAAGGAATACATTTAGGTTAGTCTAATGATTTGGATGTACCTAGAGCCTATTATACAGAGTGAAATAAGTCAGAAAGAGAAAGATAAATATTGTATACTAACGTATATGTACAGAATCTAGAAAAGTGATACTGAAGAATTTATTTACAGGGCAGCAGTGGAGAAACAGACATAAAGAATAACCTTATGGGCATGGGGAGAGGGGAGTAGAGGGTGAGGTATATGGAGAGAGTAACATGGAAACTTACATTACCATATGTAAAATATGTCCCAATGGGAATTTGCTGTATGGTTCAGGAAACTCAAACAGGGGCTCTGTATCAACCTAGAGGGGTGGGATGGGGTGGGAGATTGGAGGGAGGTTCAAAAGGGAGGGAACATATGTATATTTATAGCTGTTTCATGTTGAGGTTTGACAGGAAACAACAAAATTCTGTAAAGCAATTATCCTTCAAAATAAATAAATTAAAAAAAAATTAGCAACTGGACGGCAGGCCCTGACATGACCCCCTTTTATATATTGCCAATAAAATACTTGGGAGACACAGAAAATTATGAAGGCCTACAAAAGAAATAAAGAAGGCAGTGTAGCAGAGGGTAATATTTTAAAGATATTAAGGCATTATTTCTCCCCTCTTCCCTTCTCAAGAATTATTTGAACCATTTCTCTTCTCGTACATAATCCAGGATTTCTAAAGGTAGTGACTCTCCAGAGAGATGCATCCTGAAAGAGGCAAATTCATCATTCTTGAGCTTCTTTGTAGACTTCTGTAAGTTTATGCCACAGTCCATAGGCTTAGGGCCAGCATTGTGGGGAGAGTAAAGACCATTTTAAAAAATTACAACGTATTGGCTTTGTGTATCAGGAGACCAAGGACATAGAATTTCCAAAAGTAAGAAAGGGAAAGTAAACAATGTGAGTAACTTTACTACTCTTAAGGCAATGAGTTGAGAGGGGGAGTCCAGGAGGGAGTAACAAAAGCTTAGATGCTAGTGTGCCCCTGTGAAGGCCCTTCCCTTTCCCCACACCAAAGGCTTTAGACTGATTCATGCCTTAGCACTCCAAAGCAGAAAGGCTGGGGATTTGATTCCATAGTATGATTGTGGAAGACTTTCATACTCTTGGGGAAACCCCATGCTCAGTGTGACACTGAGCAGCAGAGTGCTGGAATAGCAGAGAACAGTTTCCAAAACGGGAGATAACTGGACAAGCCAGGGCTACCTTACAATCAAAAGCAAATCAACAAAAATAGCCAAGAGTTTCCAGAACTCCAAAATGGATTAATATGGAAGAGTTGAGTGATGTCTGATTGAAAAGATTCTACCAAAGGGCAGAGAGTCAGCGATTGCAAGTGTTAGGATTGGAGGCTTGGAGACAAGCAGTGAAGTAGCTGTGCAGAGTCTGATGCCCAGGAACAGGGAAAGGGGGCAAACTTCACATCAGTGGGGGACATTGAAGACAAGTGGAAATATGTAGACCATATGTTCCCTCCCCAAAGTTGGGACCTAAGACCTCTGGAACTTAGATGACTCCTAGAAAGAAGGTGGGAAGAAGGAGACAAGTGAGAATCCAGAACTTGAATCAGTATTTACTTTGCCAAAGATGAGAGGCTTCCCTGGTCTTTAGCTGGTAAAGAATCTGCCTGCAATGCAGGAGACCCCAGTTCAATTCCTGGGTCAGGAAGATCGCCTGGAAAAATGATAGGCTACCCATCCCAGTATCCTTGTGCTTCCCTCGTGGCTCAGATGGTAAAGAATCCACCTGCAATGTGGAAGACCTGTATTCGATCCCTGGGTTGGGAAGATCCCCTTGAGGAGGGCAAGGCAACCCACTCCAGTATTCTTGCCTGGAGAATCCCCATGAACACAGGAGCCTGGTGGGCTACAGTCCATGGGGTCACAAAGAGTTGGACAGACATGACTGAGTGACTAAGCACTATAGCACTCCCCAAATATGAAACTTTAAACAAGAAGTTGTTGAACTTCTTTTTATTGGCAAGATTGGGTTTTCATCATTGGCAGATGAGGAGTCTTCTGAACTTTTATCTTACTAACAGAGAAATGAAGCAAAATAGGAAATGAAGGTTTTGTGTACTTGAGTTATGCCTGTAAGTTATATAGGCATTAAAGTAGGATTGAAAGATAACCTGATACCAGAGTTTGACAGACTCTTGACTAACCATCAGGTCGACAGAGCTGGATTTATCAGTATTTAAACAGTCTTCACTGCAGGGCATAACCAGGGCATTATGAAATAAAGAATGTTTCAGAATAGTTTGACATGTGTCCAACCAAAACCCTATCTGGCCCTGTACCATAGATCCAGGACACACAGAACTTTATCGCTTTTCCCATCCTTGGCATCTTCAGTGCAAGGGACGTGAGTATGAAAGGAGAGGTGGTAGAGGTGTGCTGCCTAACACCATGGGCATCCATTCCTCACAAGTTAGAGAGACAGGAGTACAATGTGATGATCTGATATACTTTATAGATCCTGGATATCTCAATAAAGTTGAAAAAAAGAAAAAGAAGAATAAAGAGAACAAAAAGACAGCAGAAACCCTGAGAAAAGGCACAATGGGCAGAAGAAAGCTCCATCTCTATAACAAAGCTGTACCAAGTTAATGCCGGTTCAGGTCACAGAGGATGTGGTAAGCTCTACTAGAGAATTTGGATTTTACTCTGATTGTCACAGGAAGCTTTCAGAGAGATTTCAATAGATTGACAGTGATCACTCTTCATCTTGGAGAAACTTGCTGTGGCTGATCTTCAGAGAATGAGTTATCAAGAAACAAGAGTGGGAGGAGAGGGATGCATAAAGGAGGCCCCTGCAAGGCTGCAGGTGAGATGTGGTGAAGGCATGGACTAGAATATCGATGATGCTAAGAAGTGGCTTGGATTTGAGAAATATATGTTGCACTTGCTGAGGGTTGGGTGTAAGTGATGACTGAAAGAGGATTTTGGTCTGAGCAACTAATTTAGGGTGGTACCATATGTGGGGAGTCAGACAGGACTGAATGACTAAGCACAAGCGAGGTGATACACACATAGTGTGTTAGGCTTCCCAAGTGGTGCAGTGGTAAAGAATCTGCCTGCCAATGCAGGAGACACAGAGATGCACGTTCAGTTCCTGGGATGGAAAGATTCCCTGGATTAGGGAATGGCAACCTTCTCCAGTATTCCTGCCTGAAAAGGTCCATGGACAGAGAGGATCCTGGTGGGTTAAAGTCCACAGAGTGGCAAGAGTCAGACGTAAGCGAGCAACTGAGCACAGCACAGCACATATATGGGATTACCACTTAATTACTTGTTTGTGGCTGGTGGTTCTTAAATTTTCAATGTTGAGGAGGAAACTGGATATATGGGTCCAGATCTTAGTGGGAAGACAGTGGTGCAGGTACGAATTTTGAAGTTAGCAATTTGTAGGTAGTATTCAAGGTGATGGAACTGGACAAGATGAGACTGGAAGAAAGTGTAGATAGGAAAGAGAAGAAGGCTGAGGATGGGACCTAGAGTGTTCCAACATTTAGAGACTCAGCAGAGAAGAAAAAGCCGGCAAACCAAACAGAGGAGTATCCAGTGAGGTAACAGGAAAGGTCAGAAAGTGGCGAGATGCCTGTGAAAGGAAGAGGCATCTGGCGGTCAAGTCTGATGGATAACGGGGAGAGGTGTGTTTAGAAAGAGAACTCAGGGTGGCAGTTTTCATGGTATCAGAAAAACCTGGGAAAAAGAGTATGAAAAAGAAGTAGCCAACTGGGTTAAAAGCTGCTAAGTGATTGGGTAATACGAGAATAGAGAATGACATGGTTTTTTTAGACATTAATAAATGCTGTAGGAGCTTTTCATGAAGGGGATGGGGTGAGGAATAAAACCCCCAAAAAAGTAGATTGAGAAAAGAAGGTAAGAAACTAGAGATAGTGAGTATACATAAATTTTGGTTGTGAAAGATTGCAGAGAAATGGGAAGTAACTGGACACCAGTGTGGGAGTAAAAAAGAGTATTTGTTTAAAAGAAGTTTTTTAGATGAATGATATCAAGACATGTATGTGAGTCAGTGGGGAAAGTCCAGTTGTGAGAGGGCAGTCAGTAATGCAAGAGAAAAGGGAAGACGATAGGGTCAAATTCCTCGAGTAGGGAAGAGACCCAGGGCAAACATGGAAGAGTGGGTCCCTGCTGGGAGCCGGGATGATTCTTCTGTTGTATCAATAGAGAAGGAAAAGTGGACTTTGAGTAGCTTTAGTAGTAGGAAGATGAGGTTAGTTTCATTTGATTCCTGAGTTTTGTTTTGTTTTCCACTCAGGAATGAGTCAACATCCTCAGCAGAGATTGAGGGAGGGACATGTATGTCTGTTGAAAACGAGAAGTTTTAAAATATTTGTGTTGGAGAAAGAAAACAAATATCCTAAGGAATTGGGGTAAGAGTGTTGGGCAGTGTTGAGATTGGTCATTGTGAATTTAAAATGAGGCATTTAAAATATTGTATATTAATGTGCACATATGGAAGCTATAAAAATGGTACTAATGAACCCGTCTGCAGGTCAGGAATAGAGACGCAGATGTAGAGAATGGACTTGTGGGCATGGCGGGGGCAGAAAGAGGGTGGGACAGATTGAGAAAGTAGTACTGTCATACACACAGTACTGCGTGTAAAGTAGATGGCTAGCGGGTAGCTGCTGTATAACATGGGGAGCCCAGCCTGGCACTCTGAGATGATTCAGGTGGGTGGAATGGGGGAAGGGAGGCTCAAGAGGGAGTGGGTGGATATATGTATACTTATGGCTGATCCACGTTGCTATAAGGCAGAAACCTATACAACATTGTAAAGCAATTACCCTCCACTTAAAAATAAATTTAAAAAGATTTAAAAATGATGTGAGATGTTTAGCTCAAAGTAAGTAAATGGTTTGATAAGCAGATTGGAGGTTTAATCAGATGAACAAAACGGGGGGTGGGGTGGGTAGGACCAAAAATGGAGCTGGAAAGGAAGTGATTTTCAGATCAAAGCTTCTTAAGCTGGACAGGAAATGGAGGGGGGTGGAGTAGTGATATATGGTAAAAAAGATTTAAAAATGATGTGAGATGTTTAGCTCAAAGTAAGTAAATGGTTTGATAAGCAGATTGGAGGTTTAATCAGATGAACAAAACGGGGGGTGGGGTGGGTAGGACCAAAAATGGAGCTGGAAAGGAAGTGATTTTCAGATCAAAGCTTCTTAAGCTGGACGGAAATGGAGGGGGGTGGAGTAGTGATAGATGGTAGGGTCTGTGCAATGGCAGCCCCTATGTGGTCAAGAGAGGGCTGAGGCAGATAAATGAGTCCTCATCGTGAAGATTGGAGATGGTTGGTGGAGAGGAGCGTGACTAGAACTGAAATTTTGGAGGGTGTAAGTTTATTGGTGATGATCTCAAGATTTTGGGAGAATCATGAGAGTGTGGGTGCCTGAAGTGGAATAAGGGGCACATACTCTTAACTGAGTAGTAAAAAGTCTGCAAAAGAGAAAACTGAAATTGCCAAGAAGGCTGAAAGTGTAAGAGCAAAGAGAATGAAACTAGATGAGCACTAAAGACCGTGATGAGCAGGGAGTGGTGCCAGGGTCCAGCCTCAATGGATCCAGGGAATTCGAAGCAGGGATGGCGTTGGTGAGGAAAACTTATTTATTTATTAATATAAGATTAGATTAGGAAGAAATAGTGTAGTAGGAAAATTAAGTGGAGAAAGAAGGCTGAATAACTTGGCTTACCGGGAAGACCAATAAAGTTCCAGACAAGGAACTTGCACCATCTGTATTGGGCCACCAGCGCCCGCTTGAATTAGACTCCCTTTCTCATGGGTCTCAGAAGCCAGGACAAGTAAGTAGACTTGGTGAGCCGCCCTGGTCCAGATGGGAATTCAGCCTGAAATTAGAGTAAAGAGGAGACATGGGGGAAACCAGTCCAACGACTGGCTCCGGCCCCTACTGTCTAGAAAGGCCTTTTATACCTTTTAGATTGTACATAAAGATCAATGGGTAATACAAAATTATGCAGCATTAGCAGCCCAGATTCTTATCAAAACCAGGCTTTTCTCTCTGCATACACAAATCTTAGGTGATTTACATCATCTTCTGGCCAAAAAATGCCAATTAACATTTTACAGCCTTTTTTCTGATAAGGGTTTGTCAACCAGAAGACTTATTTGTGTGGATCTTCCCAAAATCTGGTGCCACTCTCAGGAAGCACTAAATAAAGTTACATTCTTACATAGCAAAGATATAGCAATTTATAACAAGTAAAAGGAGTACAGTGGTTTACAACAAAGGAAAAGTAATTAACTCAAAAGTCTAGTGTTGCTAACATCAAAACTACTATATATCTTTTTTCATATCCTGTTTACATTGATTAACATCCTCCCAGGTGCCTAAAAGATAAAGAATATGGAGGCCTGGCAGCAGTCACTGAGTCAACAGTGAAATCCTGTCACCAATATGATTTTTAACTCTTTAGAAAATGCTCTGTATCTTTAAGATGCTTTTAAGCTTTGTGCCTCTTGCGGTTGGGGGGCTGCAAGCAATTCATAAGCTGTAAGAGGTCCAGGGAACCTGTTAAGCAAGCTAGAGAGCTATCCGAGGGGTTTAGCTGAAACATCCCTTTCAAATGAAGAAGACTAAAGCCCTGATTTGACTTTTTCCAGAGAATATCAAGAGCAGAGTATAGAAGCTGGCAGATTTTTGGTTTTGGGGGTATATGCTCAGGAAATTCCAGGGGGAACCCCTGAAGCTTGATCATGTCCTTGCGTTTTGTCAGGCTTCCTTCCTCATGACCTTGTCACAGGCAGGATTCCTCATGCTGGCTCCCCGCAGAGTGGTTAGGAGGTGGCCAGGTGATAGTTAAAGGGAGAGGTGTCTGGTGGATGAGGGGAAAGATACGTTTAGAAGTAGCACTCAGGGTAACAAACCATCTGCTTAAACTGTAGCTATCAGGTAGGTGGTATAACAAAGTAATACACACTTTGTAGTTTGAGACAACAGAAATCTATTCTCTCGTCTCCCGCAGTTACAGAGGTCAGAAGTACAAAGTCAGTATTACTGGGCCAAAATCAGGGTGTTGTGCTTCCTCCAGATATTCTAGGGGAGAAGGTGTTCCTTGTCTCTTTCATACTTTGGAGGCTCCTGGCACTCCTTGGCTTGGGCTTTACATCTTTCAGATTTTCAAAGCTACCACCTTCAAATCTTCCTCTGCTCTATCTTCATATTTCTAGACAGTATATTAAAAAGCAGAGACATCATTTTGCCAGCAAATGTCCATGTAGTCAAAGCTATGGTTTTTCCAGTAGTCATGTACAGATGGGAGAGCTGGACTATAAAAAGGCTGAGAGCGAAGAATTGATGCTTTTGAATTGTGTTGAAGAAGACTCTTGAGAGTCCCTTGTACTACAAGGAGATCCAACCAGTCCATCCTAAAGGAGATCAGTCCTGAATAGTCATTGGAAGGACGGTGCTGAAGCTGAAGCTCCAATACTTTGGCTACCTGATGTGACGAACTGACTCATTGGAAAAGATCCTGATGCCTGGAAAGATTGAAGGCAGGAGGAGAAGGGGGTTACAGAGGATGAGATGGTTTGAATGGCATCATCAACTCAATGGACATGAGTTTGAGCAAGCTCTGGGAGTTGGTGATGAACGGGGAAGCTTGTAGTGTTGCAGTCACTGGGGTTGCAAGGAATTAGACATGGTTTAGTGACTAAAAACAACGTTTCTATTACCTTCTCCTCTGTGTGTGTGTGTTAAATCTCTCTGCCTCACTCTTAGGATATGTGTGATTGCATTCTGAATTTACCCAGATAATCCAGGATAATCTCTCCATCTCAAAATCCTGAATTTAATGGCATCTGCATGGCAACCAACTCCAATACTGTTGCTTGGAAAATCCCATGGACAGAGGAGCCTGGTAGGCTGCAGTCCATGTGGTTGCTAGGAGTCAGACACGACTGAGTGACTTCACTTTCACTTTTCACTTTCACACATTGGACAAGGAAATGGCAAGCCACTCCAGTGTTCTTGCCTGGTGAATCCCAGGGATGAAGGAGCCTGGTGGGCTGCCATCTATGGGGTCACACAGAGTTGGACACGACTGAAGCAACTTAGCGGCAGCAGCAAAAATTGCCATACAAAGTGACATTCAGAAATTAGAATGTGGATCTCTTCTTAGAGTTCCTTTTTTAACCTACCACATGGAGTATGAAAAAAAAATCAGGTTTTGTTTGAGAAAGCTGTGGGAAACCAGTATCTTCAGAGGTGGTTATTTTTCAATAAAAATAATACTAGTTATAACAGTAATTGTGAAAACTTTTACTTTAAAATATCTGGCTGGAACCTTTATTACTTCAGAAATAAGCATGTATGTAACTTGTATGTAACTTGAGGTGGTTAGAATTTCTGGATTACTGAAATACATCTTTTGTCGAAACATTTGTTTTAATAATCATACACTTAATTTCATTCATAAGAAATTTCAAAAGCAATTCTTCTGCATCAAAAGTTTACAAATGGCACAAGAGAGTTAAATAATGGTCTATGGAGTAAAGAAGGAAAATTCTTCTAGGGGAAACTAATAAAGCATTTTTCCATTACAGTCATGATTGACACAGTTCATGAAAGAAATCTCACTTTTTTGTTCTGTTTTTTAGTGATTCCTCTGAAAGGCAATGCAAAAAACCAGATCTAAGGGGAAAAACTACTTTAATAATTTCAAGTGTAAAACAAACAGGCTTTTCTGATAAAAGCTTTAAAGCTTGAAGAGATGAGAAAGGCAAGCATGAATGCCTTTAAACATTGCAATAAATTTTTCAAAAGTATTCAGCAATTATACATGTATGCTTAAAAAAGCAACAATTTTCATGCTTTGAGATTTTTCCCCAAGTATTTTAAGGATATTTTGTTCTAGAAGTTTCAAAAATAAGAATTAAACAAATATAGACCTGGTGGCTCAGACAGTAAAGAATCTGCCTGCAATGCAGGAGACCTGGGTTCAGTCCCTGGGTTGGGAAGATCCCTTGGAGGAAGACATGGCAACCCACTCCAACATTCTTGCCTGGAGAATCCCAAGGGCAGAGGAGCCTGGCAGACTGGGGTCCATGGGGTCACAAAGAGTTGGACATGACTAAACACAGCCAGTTTAATATAGAACAGGAATTATACATATGATTAACTTTGTGGGCCACTTTAACAATATTGAACAATAAGAAGACAAACATGATTACATCTGTACTGTGAGGACAACCTGGAGAATCTCCTATGTCTTTGTTTTCTGTTTGGTGCTTCTGCTAAGTTCAGTGGAAGTACAGTCATCACTTTTTCCCGGATATCCAGAAGCCCTCACCAACTCACCACAATTATGTTAAGTGCTAAGTTCTAAGTGTTCAAAAAAGACTGCAGATGACCTTTTACTTCTCTCTGGTCCCTTTACCAAACCCCTGTATCACTTAGGACACTACTCATTAATATTCCACGTTCCAAAAACAATTTGCTAAATTTCACTTAACCAAATCAGTTTAAAAATAGATAAAATACTTAATTCCTGCATCATAAACCTTGGTTTTCACATTCATTAGAACATTTCAATGTTGTTGCTCAGTTATTCAGTTGTGTCCAGTTCCTTGCGACCCCATGGACTGCAGCATGCCAGGCTTCCCTGTCCTTCAGAATCTCCCGGAGCTTGCTCAAACTCATGTCTATTGAGTCAGTGATGCCACCCAACCATCCCATCCTCTGTTGTCCCCTTCTCCTGCCTTCAGTATTTCCCAGCATTGGAGTCTTTTTCAATGATCTGGCTCTTTCCTTCAGGTGGCCAAAGTATTGGAGCTTCACCTTCAACATCAGTCCTTCTAATGAATCTTCAGAGTTGATTTCCTTTAGGATTGGCTGGTTTGATCTCCTTGCAGTCCAAGGGAACCTCAAGAGTCTTCTCCAACACCACAGTTCAAAAGCATCAGTTCTTCAGCATTCAACTTTCTTTATGGTCCAACTCTCATATCCATATGAGACGACTGGAAATACCATAGATTTGACTATGCAGACCTTTGTTGGCAAAGTAAAGTCTCTGCTTTTTAATATCCTGTCTAAGTTTGTCATAGCTTTTCTTCTGAGGAACAAGCATCTTTTAATTTCAGGGCTGCAGTTACCATCAGCAGTGATTTTGGAGCCCCAACAAATAAAGTCTGCCACTGTTTCCACTGTTTCTCCATCTATTTGCCATGAAGTGATGGGACTGAATGCCACGATCTTCATTTGTTAAATGTTGACTTTCAAGCTAACTTTTTCACTCTGCCCTTTCACCTTCATCAAGAGGCTTTTTAGTTCCTGATCACTTTCTGCCATAAGGGTGGTATTATCTGCACACCTGAGGTTGTTGATATTTCTCCAAGCAATCTTGATTCCAGCTTGTGATTCATCTAGCTTGGCATTTCACATAATATGCTCTGCATATAAGTTAAGTAAGTAGGGTGACAATATACAGACTTGCCATACGCCTTTCTCTATTTGGAACCTGTCCATTGTTCCATGTCTGGTTCTAAATGTTGCTTCTTGACCGGCATTTCCATCTCTTTGAGAATTTTCCACAGTTTGTTGTAATCCACACAGTCAAAGGGTTTAGCATATTCAATGAAGCAGATGCTTTTCGGAGGTTCCCTTGCTTTTTCTATGATGCAGTGGATACTGGCAATTGGATCTCTGGTTCCTCTGGCTTTTCTAAATCCAGCTTGTACATCTTGAAGTTCTTGGTTCACGTATGTTGAAGATTCACTTGGAGAATTTAGGCCTTGCAAGACATGGCCCTGCTTTTGGGTGAAATAAGTGCAACTGTGCCAGAGTTTGAACATTTTTTGGTATTATCTTTCTTTGGTATTGGAATAAAAAACTGACCTTTTCCAGTCCTGTGGCCACTGCTGACAGGTTTTCCAAATTTGCTGGTACGTCGAGTGCAGCACTTTAACAACATCATTTTTTTTTTTTTTTTTTTTGGATTTGAAAAGCTCTGCTGGAATTCCATCACCTCCACTAGCTTCAGTTCCGTTCAGTTCAGTTCAGTTGCTTAGTCGTGTAAAAACTCTTTGTGACCCCATGAATTGCAGCACACCAGGCCTCCCTGTCCATCACCAACTCCTGGAATTTACTCAAACTCATGTCCATTGAGTCGGTAGCTTAGTTCATAGTAAAAGCAAGACTGGGAGCTGACTGGCTCAGATCATGAACTGCTTATTGAAAATTTCAGAGTTAAAAGAAAGTGGAGGGAGGTGAGAGGGGGGTTCAAGATTGGGAACTCATGTACACCTGTGGTGGATTCATGTTGATGTATGGCAAAACCAATACAGTATTGTAAAGTAAATAAAGAAAAATAAAAAAAAAGAAAGAAAGTAGGGAAAATCACCAGACTATTCAGGTATGACCTGTATCAAATCCCTTACAATTACCCAATGGAAGTGACAAACAAATTCAAGGGATTAGATCTGGTAAACAGAATGCCTGAAGTGATGTGTTTCTAAGCTTTGTTCATAGTGATTCTTCTTAAGGCCCACTTGACTTTGCACTCCAGGATGTCTGGCTCTAGGTGAGTGATCACACGACTGTGGTTATCTGGGTCATGAAGATGTTTTTTTGTATAGTTCTTCTGTGTATGCTGGGCTTCCCTGATAGCTCCGTTGGTAAAGAATCTACTTGCAGTGCAGGAGACCCTAGTTCAATTCCTGGTTCAGGAAGATCTGCTGGAGAAGGGATAGGCTACCCACATCAGTGTTCTTGGGCTTCTTTTGTGGCTCAGCTGATAGAGAATCTGCCTGCAACACAGGAGACCTGGGTTTGATCCCTGGGTTAGGAAGATTCTCTGGAGAAGACATAGGCTACCCACTCCAGTATTCTGGCCTGGAGAATTTCATGGACTGTACAGTCCATGGGTTTGCAAAGAGTCAGACACGACTTAATGACTTTCAATCTGTGTATTCTTGCCACCTCCTTTTAATATCTTCTGCTTCTGTTAGGTCCATACTGTTTCTGTCCTTATATTGTCCATCTTTGCATGAAATGTTTCCTTGGTATCTCTAATTTTCTTGAAGAGATCTCTAGTCTTTCCCATTATTTTGTTTTTCTCTATTTCTTTGCAAGGTTCATTTAGGAAAGCTTTCTTATCTCTCCATGCTATTCTTAAGAACTCTGCAGATTCAGAACTCTGCATTTCCTTTTCTCCTTTGCCTTTTGCTTCTCTTGTTCTCTCAGTCATTTGGAAGGCCTCCGTAAACAATCATTTTGCCTTTTGCATTTCTTTTTCTTGGGCTGGTTTTGATCACTGCCTCCTGTACAGTGATATAAATCTCCGTCCATAGTTGTTCAGGCACTCTGTTGATCAGATCTAATCCCTTGAGTCTATTTGTCACTTCTACTGTGTAATTGTAAGGGGTTTGATTTAGGTTTGTGCTGACTGTATAGAACTTCTCCACCTTTGGTGCTGCAAAGAATATAATCAGTCCGATTTTGGTATTGCCCATCTGGTGACGTCCATGTGTGGAGTTGCCTCTTGTGTTGGTGGAAGAGGGTGTTTGCTATGATGAGTGTGTTCTCTTGGCAAAACTCTGTTAGGCTTTGCCCTGCTTCATTTTGTACTTCAAGGCCACATTTGCCTGTTACTCCAAGTATATTTTGACTTCCTGCTTTTGCATTCCAGTCCCCTATGATGAAAAGGACATTTTGTGTGTGTGTGTGTGTGTGTGTGTGTGTGTGTGTGTGTGTGT
>SJYC01049222.1:0-10324 GCA_006408675.1 Madoqua kirkii
CTGGAAGAAGTAAAAGCTGGAATCCAGACAGCTGGGAAGAATATCAATAACCTCAGATATGCAGATGACACCACCCTTATGGCAGAAAGTGAAGAAGAATTAAAGAGTCTCTTGATGAATGTGAAAGAGGAAAGTGTAAAAGTAGGTTTAAAGCTGAACATTCAGAAAACTAAGATCATGGCATCCAGTCTCATCACTTGATGGCAAATAGATGGGGAAACAGTGGAAACTGGCTGACTTTATTTTTGTGGGCTCCAGAATCACTGCAGATGGTGATTGCAGCCATGAAATTAAAAGACATTTGTTCCTTGGAAGGAAAGTTATTACCAACATAGACAGAATATTAAAAAGCAGAGACATTACTTTGCCAACAAAAGTCTGTCTAGTTAAGGCTATGGTTTTTCCATTAGTCATGTATGGATGTGAGAGTTGGACTATAAAGAAAGCTGAACACCAAAGAATTGATGCTTTTGAACTGCAGTGTTGGAGAAGACTCTTCAGAGTCCCTTGAACTGCAAGGAGATCCAACCAGTCCATCATAAAGAAGATTGGTCCTGAGTGTTCATTGGAAGGACTGATGTTGAAGCGGAAACTCCACTACTTCAGCCACCTGATGTAAAGAGCGGACTCATTTGAAAAGACCCTGATGCTGGGAGAGTTTGAGGGAAGGAGGAGAAGGGGACGACAGAGGGTGAGATGGTTGGATGGCATCACCAACTCAATGGCCATGAGCTTGAATAAACTCTGGGAGTTGGTGATGGACAGGGGGCCTGGCATAATGGAGTCCAAGGGGTTGCAAAGAGTTGAACATGACTGAGTGACTGAACTGAACTCAGACAGTGTGTTGAAAACCAAAGACCTATTCTGCTACACTGGTCTGTATAGTCAACAATATGGTGTTCCCAGTGGTCACTGAATGGTTGCAAGAGCTGGACTGTAAAGATGACAGAATGCCAAAATATTGATGCCTTGCAACTGTGGTCCTGGAGAAGACTCCTGAAAGTCCCTTGGACTGCAAGGAGATCAAACCAATCAATCTTAAGGGAAGTCAATCCTGCATGCTCAATGGAAGAACTGATGCTGAAGCTGAAGTTCCAGTGTTTTGGTCATCTGATGTATACAGTTGAGTCATTGGAAAGTCCTTGATGCTGGGAAGACTGAGGGCAGAAGGAGAAAAAGGCATCAGAGGATGAGATTGCTGGATGGCGTCACTGATGGAATGGACATGAACTTGGGCAAACTTCTGGAGATGCTGAGGGACAGGGCGTCCTGATGTGCTACAGTCCATGGGGCCACAAAGTGTTGGACATGACTGGACAATTGAACAACAACAAAAAAGATCTCAGTCTATCTGAGAAAATCAAGGAAGCAATAGATTAGTGAAAGTAAAGTGAAATTGCACAGTCGTGTCCGACTCTGCGACCCCATGGACTGTAGCCCACCAGGCTGCTCCCTCCATGGGAGGGAGTACTGGAGTGGGTTGCCATTTCCTTCTCCAGGGGATCTTCCCGACCCAGGGATCGAACCCTGGTCTCCTGCATTCCAAGCAGACACTTTAACCTCTGAGCCATCAGGGAAGTCCTTGCTAATGTCTTCATCTTAAATAAAATAATTCAAAATACAAATTATTAATGTCATAATTAGAAAGCAATTTTGAAGCTTGCTTTTTAAAATGTTGACAAGAACTGTTGCACCATTCTAGTCACTCACTTTAGGAACAGCACATTCTATCACTTACCTGGTCTGCCTTCCTTTCTTCTGCTCTCTTTTCCCTTTCTGATTAGGAATGTGTCACAGGCATGACGACATTCTGTTTTTTTTAATCCAAATATCATACCAGCTGGAGGCATTCTGCATTCCTTTTGGCTTTGGACTTTTCATAACCTATGATCAGAGTACAGATGGTTAAAGATGGATGCTTTATCCAGTTCCCTAGGCAGGATTTATGTAACATTAGTGCTCATTTATTTTGAAATGGAGATTGAGCTTGGGAGGATGTGCATGTATTTAAGCTGTACACTTGTCTCCAGGATACAGAGAATGCTGTGATGCAACTAAAACTTTGACAGTGCTGATTGTCAGGATGCCAAATGCAACCTAGAGGGCATCATAACCAGTAGATGTAATAACTGAAATTCCTGGTGGTTTTCCTTTGGAAATACATCAAGAATCTAAACCTTTCTCACCAATTTCACTATTTCTACTTTATTGTTACCTCCCAATGTAACAATTGTAACTAGCTGGACGGCTCACCATTCCCTACTCCTTGACTCAGTCTGTTGTCAACATGATAATCTGAGTGACCCTTTAAAACCAAATCAGACTATGCTCAAAACCTTTTAGGGATTTCCATTTCATTTCAGCAAAAGTCAACATCCCTCCAATGATAGAATAGGGCCCGACCTAGCTCTCCTCTCCTTTCCAAGCACTTTCGTCTTCATCTGTTTTGCTCTAGCCAAGTGGATATTCCAAGCCACTTACACCTCAGGAGCTTTTTTTTCTAACTGGAAGTTTTCTAAGTTTCTGATTTCTGTGTACACAACGTGAGTCAACCATTGTTGCTGTAGAGTCACTAAGTCGTGTGTGACTCTTTGCTGCAGCATGCTAGACTTCCCTGTCCTTCACCATCTCCCAAATCTTACTCAAACTCATGGTCATCAAGTAGGTGATGCTATCCAACCATCTCATCCTCTGTCATCCCCTTCTCCTCCTGCCTTCAATCTTTCCCAGCATCAAGGTCTTTTCCAATGAGTCAGCTCTTTGCATCAGGTGGCCAAAGTATTGTAGCTTCAGCTCAGCATCAATCCTTCCAATGAATATTCAGAATTGATTTCCTTTATGTTTGACTGGTTTGAGCTCCTTGGGGTCCCAGGGCCTGCAGTGCCACAGTTCAGTTCTTCAGAGCTCAGCCTTCTTTACCGTCCAGCTGTCAAATCCTTACATGACTACTGGGATAACCATAGGTTTGACCACATAGACCTTTGTCCACAAAGTGATGTCTCGGCTTTTTAATACACTCTCTAGGTTTGTCATAGCTTTTCTTCTCAGGAGCAAGCGTTTTCTTTTAACTTCATGGCTGCTGCCACTGTCCTCAGTGATTGGGAGCCTAAGAAAATAAAATCCACCACTGTTTCCATTCAAAAACAGAAAACCCCATCCATTTGCCATGAAGTGATGGGACTGGGTGCCCTGGCCTTCAGTTTTTGGATGCTGAGTTCTAGGCCATGAGTAGACACATGTCCTCTCCCTCTTAGCCTCCCTCTCAGGCCCCCCAGCCCCCTCTAGGTTGTCATGGAGCACCGGGCTGAGCGCCCTGGGTTGTCAGCCGCTTCCCATCAGCATCCGCTTTACACGTGGTGGTGCATGCATGTCAAGGCGGCTCTCTCAATTTGTCCCTCCCTCTCCTTCATTAATACACTCTCAGGTTTGTCATAGCTTTTCTTCTCAGGAGCAAGCGTTTTCTTTTAACTTCATGGCTGCTGCCACTGTCCTCAGTGATTGGGAGCCTAAGAAAATAAAATCCACCACTGTTTCCATTCAAAAACAGAAAACCCCATCCATTTGCCATGAAGTGATGGGACTGGGTGCCCTGGCCTTCAGTTTTTGGATGCTGAGTTCTAGGCCATGAGTAGACACATGTCCTCTCCCTCTTAGCCTCCCTCTCAGGCCCCCCAGCCCCCTCTAGATTGTCATGGAGCACCGGGCTGAGCGCCCTGGGTTGTCAGCCGCTTCCCATCAGCATCCGCTTTACACGTGGTGGTGCATGCATGTCAAGGCGGCTCTCTCAATTTGTCCCTCCCTCTCCTTCCCCCGCTGTGTCCACAAGTCTATTCTCTGTGTCAGTATCTCCATTCCTGCCTTGCAGATAGGTCCATCAGCACCATTTTTCTAGATTCTGTATTTATGCATTAATATATGATATTTGTTTTTCGCTTTCTGACTTACTTCACTCTGTATAGCAGGCTCTAGTTTCATCAACCTCAGTTCCCCCTCAGAATCTTAGAACCTAATGTTTTCTTGGCTTGAAGTGTCCTTCCTCCAATTATCCACATGACTTGTTTCCTGACTCCCCCATGTCACTGCTAAAATATGACCATAGGAGAGGGGCTTTGCATGACCACTCCTTACAAAACAGTCACTGCCCCGCACCCTGCTCAGGGGGCTCCCCTTCTCCTTTATTTCCTTTATTCTTCTCCACGGCACTTGTTCCCTGTATATTTTGTTAGATGTAGATCTCCTGGAGTGCAGGCTTCATGAGGGCAGGCAGCTTGTTTCACGTACAGATGGATCCCGGCACACGACGCAGAGCACTGCACAGGAGGTGCTGAGTATGTATCTGGGGATGGCCATTACCTCTTGGCTTTCTTAGTAAAGTTTCACACTGCTTACTATGAGACAACGGTCATAAAAAGAGACTTCCTAGATGGGGGACTGGAGACAATATACAATGAGCGGAAAGGTCAGGCCTGGTGTTGTGGGTTGGATTGTGTCCCCTCAAATTCATAGTATGAAGCCCTAACCCCCAGTACCTCAGAAGGACAGCATTTGGAGACAGGTCCCTTAGAAAGGTGATTAAACTAAAATGAAGCCTTGCAGTGGGTCCTCACCCCATATGGTTGCTGTACTTATAAGAGAGGAAATTTGGACACGCAGGGAGACACCAGGGCTCTGCACACGTGGCGAGGCCATGTGAGGATTCAGTAAGAAGGTGACCTTAGGAGAAGCGGAACCTGTCAAGACCTGGGTTTTGAACTTCTGGCCTCCAGAATTGTGAAAAGAAAAATTGGATTGTTTAAATCACTCTGTGGTATTTTGCTATGGTAGCCCTAGCGAATTAGTAAGGCAAGTGATGTTTTGAGTTGGACTTGCAAACGTCTGGGTCTGCTTATATATATGACACCAAGCAGGAAACAGAAACTAATTGAAGGTTTCTAAAGGTCCAGTGATTCCAGGGAGTTCATAATCACTAAGAGAGAAAGGTATCTTACTAGTAGAAATTGCACAGAGCTAGGTTGACTTCAATCTCGGGATAAAAAAGGCTCCCCTAATGGGGAGACCACCACCACCATGGGCCAAGTCTCCTTTCAATGGATTTGCATGAACTGGGCCACCAGGTTCTCCCAACAACTCCAAGAAAGCTTGCCACCTCATTTTTCATATGCGAACACAAAGGCACAGACAGGGTGGCAAAGTTGACCAAGGTCATAGGTTTTAAGTGGCAGAACCAAGGTTCAAATTAGGTGGTGGCTCTGGAACTTGTACAGAACTTGGAACTCCTACATTCCATCTTGTTTTATGCATCTTCCCATGCCTGCAAGAGGATTTCCCCCCACATTTAGATTTGCTAGTCACCGGTCTATAACGACAAGCTATTAGTTTAGCTTTATATTAGCACCAACCTACCTTTTCAGCTAAATTGTTTTTGCTCATATACATTTAGAAAAAACATATCATCCCATTGTCTTCAACTTTTCTCTCTCCCTTCTTCTGCCCCCATGTCCCTGCTTTATTGGTCTTTGCCTCCCTCTTTTGTGTTTTTGAGGTCATTCCAGCTTCCTATAGAGCCTTCTGTCCTCATTCTTACCTCTTATCCTTATCTAGAACCTACTCTTAAAGATCAAATCCAAATCTTAACTCCCCCAAAGGGTCTTACTTTCTTTTCTGAAAATTTCATTGTACACGCAGCTAATTTGAGAATTAATCATGTACCTTTTAGTTAAAATTCTTCTATATTTGGCTCAATATTATGTTTAAATATTCTTAAAGCTTAACTGTTCACCAGTTTTACGTCTCATCTTCAAAATAGACTTAATTTGAGGACATGGAAGAAATACTCCATACGATAATCTGAAAGTAGAGACATTGATCTACTTTGATATGCAGAAATAGTCAAGATAGAAGGAGATAATAAATGTCATTCTAATTGACAGCTAGCACCATGCTGAATGCATTATATACATTAGCTCATTTATTCCTTACAGTGTGTATCATTATCGCTATATTGTAGATGAGGGAAATGAAGGTTAAAGCTACTGTGTAGTTTGTCCAAAGTGATACAGCTTGTAAGTGTTATGCTAGCATTTGGAAGTGCTGTGGATTAATATGAAGGATTTATAATAATAAGGAATTTAAATAGTGTGAGTTATCTTAAAAAGTAGAAAGTGAAGTCACTCAGTCGTGTCCGACTCTTTGCCATCCTGTGGACTGTAGCCCACCAGGCTCCTCTGTCCATGGAATTTTCCTGGCAAGAATACTGGAGTGGGTTGCCATTTTCTTCTTCAAGGGATCTTTCTGACCCAGAGTTAGAACCTGGGTCTCCGGTCTTACAGGCAAACTCTTTACTATCTGAGCCACCAGGGTTATCAGAAGGGAGAATGCAAATTGGCCTCGGCAGGTCTGGTAGCCATAACCTAGAAAATATGGTTGTCCATCAAATTCTCTGTTCTTCTTGAGCACACAGCTGGACCACGGCAGTTAGGTGTGGATTTATGTCTGAGCTTTAGCCAGTGTGTTTGAGCACAAAGGATGGAGGCTGTCTCTGAGCTTGTCTCTTCCAGGACAGGATGCAGGTGCTGCTGCTGTGACCCTGTGGGTGACAGAGCCACGCGATGGAAGAAACCTGGGTCCCCGAGTCACCACATGGAAGCCTTCTCTTGGGGGGACACTACCTTGATACTGTGACATGAGCAAGAAAAGAGCTTATTGGAGGGACTACTTGTTACTGCAGCCTCATTGACCTAACTGCTGCAATCTAGGAACTGGCAAGGGAGTCGGAGAGCTCTCAGCCTTGAACTAAGAATTTGCTGTGGAACGTAAAGACCATCTTAGAATATCTCTCACTCACAAATTGGCAGCCTTTATTTCACAGATGGTGGGGTAACACCAGAAGTGTCTGTTCATTAATGGCAGCCTATAGTCGATTGTCGAAGGGCCTCGCAACCCACTCCATTATTCTTGTCTGCAGAATCCCATGGACAGAGGAGCCTGGAGGGCTACAGTGCATAGCGTTGCAAAAGGTCAGACGACACTGAAGCAATTTTGCATGAATGGTCCATTGTGCCACAAAACAGTTTTAAGTATAATGAAACAAATTGGAGAATAACACCTCTTATAGTGATGAGGAATGGACATTTTCCATCTGCCCCTAAACTGAAAATTCCTGCATTCAGGCTCAGCAGTTTCTAAGGTTTCTGAATTTAAATAGCCCAAACATAATACCTTATAGAACAACTGAGAATTTATAAGGTTCTGTAAAAATTCCAATTACAATTCTTATTACTTTAGTCAGTAGTTCAAACATAAAGAATTAAAAAAAAATATCTGGAGGATTGATACAATTTATGAAAAACTTTTGAATGAGTGACAGAGTGAGACACAAGGATTAAGACGATGCGCTGGCCACTGAAGGTCTCTCTTTGCCTTCACTGCCCTCTGTCATCCATCCGGTCTCCTTTGAACTCCTATTTGATGTCAAGCGCTGCCTTCTGTGAAGCATTTCATCCATGTAATCACCCAGCTCTGTGGGACTCTGAAGAGCGGTGCTCTCCACTGAGTACGGCCTCAGTCCTGGTCCCAGCCTTGGAAGGAACTTGAGAGTTTCCCGTCTCCTCTCTCCCTCTCACACCCGTGTCTTCTTACCATTTAACATAAGGGTGTTGATCCTCAGCCCAAGGACAGATTCTGTCTTGGTCTCACTCGCTTCCTGGGGGCAGGCGGCTGCAGTTTCCCTCCCTAACAGTAGAGGGTGCCAGAAGACCACAACCCCTTGGAAGTCAGGCTTCTGGTCCAGTTTTCCTTCCCAAGTGAAGCAGGAAATGGTCACGTGGCTTTTGGATGATAATGGAAGTTTCTCATTTTCCACCTCTTAATATTGCTCTTTTATATCCCTGGTGACATTTTTTTTTTTGGCAGAAGCTGAGAAAATAGACTGATTTTTCCCACATGACCTCTCATTGTTCACATCCATCCCCCTTCTCTCTCCTCTTCCTATTGTCTTCTCCTCTTACTAAAGCTGTTTCTGCTCCATAATGCATCTGTTAGATTATCTGTGGGGACTGTCCAAATCCCAAGCTGCCACAAGTTTCGAGGCTCCTCTCTGTACTTACCTGAGTTGGCTGGCTCACTTAAGCTCATCATATGGAAAGCCCCCAAAACGGAATTATTAAGGAAGAAGATATCCTCTGAATCCTGTAATACAGTCAAAAAGTGTCTTTTGGTTGCTGTGTGGTTTGGCAGATTGGTAGATTAATATGGTGATTGGATTGTGTTTTAGGGATGGAATGGGATTCTGTTGTATTTACTTTGTTTACTGTCTCGAATAAGCATTTTACTGCCAAAACAACGTGAGGAGAAAGAAAAGGAAAAACTTGGGTCATTATCCCTGACTGCTATGGACAATTCAGAGAACAAAGCTGCCTCAGCCATAAGTGACATTTTTTCCCAGTAGGGATGCTCTGGTTTACTCAGAGTCATTAATTCCTGCAACCATAGTCCAAGTACAAGCGTTTTGTGTTCATCCAGGATACAATGAGCCATATTTTTCAGAAGTCAGAGAATTTTGGAGAAAGGAGAGGCAAAGGTGGTCTGAGGCAGTTCACTCACTTTAAAAACAGCTCCGAAGTCTGAGGTCACTTAGCCTGTTGGATCTTAATTTTCTTTAGTGTGTGTCTCTCTCTCCTACATCTTGTCTTATTGTTGACTAAGGTAAATTGTCAGGGAAATTGTATTTTCTTAGATTGTCCTGAGACTGAAGGCAGGCAATTATTTATGACTTTATTGAAGTATAACTGATTTATAATGTTGTATGGGTTTCTGCTGTATAGGAAAGTGATTCAGATATTCTCAGCTATGCAGTAGGACCTTGCTGCTTATCCATTCTGTGGATACTAGCTTACATCTGCTCAGTCCAACCTCCTACTGTTTCCATTTCCCAAACTTCTCCCCCTTGACAACCACAAGTCTGTTCACTATGTCCATGAAACTGTTTCTGTTTCATGGGTAGGTTCATTTATGTCATATTCTAGATCCTTCGTATAAGTAATACAATATGGTATGTCTTTATCTGACTTAATTCACTTAGTGTGATGGGGCTTCCCTGTTGGCTCAGCTGGTCAAGAATCTGCCTGCGATGTGGGAGACCCCTGGGTTCAATCCCTGGTTGGGAAAACCCCTAGAGAAGGGAAAGGCTACCTACTCCAGTATTTTGGCCTGGAGAATTTCTTGGATGGTATAGTCCATGGGGTCGCAAAGAGTCAGACAGGACAGAGCAACTTTCACTTTCACATGTCTCTCTCTCTCTGACTCAGCTCACTTAGTGTGATAATCTCTAGTTGCTTATGTTGTTACAAATGGGATTATTTGGTTCTTTTTCATGGTTGAGTAGTATTCCATGGTATATTTACCATATCCTCTTTATCTATCTATCCATCAACCAATAGACATTTAGGTTCTTTCTGTCTTGGCTATTGTGAATAGGTACTGCTATGAACATAAGGGTACATGAACCTTTTGGAATTAGAATTTTGTCTGGATATATGCCCAGGAGTGGGATTGCTGGCTTGTCTGGTAATTCTGTTTTCTTTTCTGAGGAACCTCTGCATGATTCTCCATAGTGGCTGAGCCACTTTACATTCCCACCAATAATGTAGGAGGGCTTCCTTTTGTTCATATCCTCTCCAGCATTTGTTATTTGTAGAGTTTTTAATGATTCTGATTGGTGTGAGGTGACACCTCACTGTAGTTTTTGGTGTAAAGGAGGCAATTCTAATCAGAAATATTTATCTATCTACTTGTATATCTCTTGGAAAGAAATGCCTCATGTGACCTCCTACCCATAGAGGGCACTCTGTGAGCAGGAAATTTTCCTTCTAGACCATTTTATAGTCAGAAAAAGTTGGGCAGTCCTAACTAGATCCCTGGAGATGGGAATGACCAACACAGGCTGGAAAATCTTGTATCTAACCTCAGAAAGCATTCAACTTAGTGGGGAGGGGGAAGGAATCAGGATCTGCCGGCTCTGGCCCAGAAGGCTGTCACCCATTTCCTCCTGAGTCTGCATCTGCACAGCTTCACGTGTGAGCTCCTGCTCGCCTTGGCCTGACATGCTTTGCTTTTCTTCGGCCTCTGGAAAATTCCTAGCCATATGTCAGAGTCCTAAATTGTCCCTTCACTTTTCAAACCTTCCCTCTTCTGTATTCCAGAACTTTTCACATCCTAGGATTAGAGCACATATTAACCATTATTTTAGTGTGTCTTGCTTTCTGGACTTTGAAACCCTTTTAGGAGCTTCAACCATGTTATCTTGTTGTTATCCCAAGTGTCTGGC
>SJYC01049224.1:0-15447 GCA_006408675.1 Madoqua kirkii
TTGACAGACATCCATTAATGGGCCAAATTAGTTTAGAACCACTGGCTTAAATAGCAAGAGAGGATAGAGAAAGAAGATGAGTGAGGCATCCAGAGTTTGAGGGGTATCATTATTTAAGGATTGGGTAGAGGAGTTAAGTGAGTGAACAGACAGGCAAGAAGTAGTCAATGGGATATAATAAAAATCAGGACTACAGAGTGTCATGAAAGGGAGTTCCAGTGTGGTAGGAATGGTTGACTATTGCAATGATACCTTGAAATCAACTGAGATGAGAATAAAATGTGTTCACTGGATTTGGCAATATGGAGATTACTGGTAACCTAGACAAGAATATTTTGTTGTTTAGTGGTGGAAATGAAATTCAGAGTACAGTGAGTAAAGAGTAAGTCAAAAATAAATGAACACAATATTTGTAGACAACCCTTAAGCAAATGAAAAAGTACAGGAAAATGGAGTAGCAGCTGGATGGTTATAAGAGTTTCAGGGAGTGATTTTCTAAAAATGGAGATGCAAGAGCTTATTTTGTATGAACTGAATGGAATAATTCAATAGAAAGAGAGTGACATGATCCAGAACAGAGAGGAAATGACTATATGATGATCAAAGTCTTGGAGGGGATGAGACCCAGTGCACTTACTGAGAGACTGACCTTCGGGATGAGAAAGGATATCAGGGTGGTAACTAGCAGGAGATGAGGATGCAGTTATGTCTGTAGATTTTCTGATGGGAATATGAGGGAGTTCCCGTAGGATGAGAACTGTCAGTGAAGCTGGATGTGGGCTCCTGGACTGAGAATGATGGGGTCATAGAGGTGCGGTGGCATGTGGCTGGCAGGGAATGACTCAGGATAACATTTGAGGGCAGGTTGAGTGAGTACAGTGTTGAAAGAGGTCTCTGAGATTTGAGGTTGGGTGTCCAGAGAAAGGTCAGTCTCCCTGCTGGGTGTTTACATTAGCAAGGGATGGGCTTGCTGAGAATTCTCAAGTGAAGTAGCCAATTGAGTATTCAGAAAATCTGTCCAAAAACCTACCCTGGAGTCGCTTCCTTCCCCAGTGGGTAAAACCAGCTCTCTGCTCCAATTTCTGGGAAGGTGTCTTGAAAGAAAAAGAAGGGCTGAAGTCTTATGTATTCCTCACACACCAAGATGAGACTTTGTCAGAAGCTTGTATGGACTGCTTGTGGGAAATTAGACTTGACCCTGAGTGGATCATATAAAATAGGTGCTTTTTACGCAGAATCTTGGCATTTACTAAAGGTGCTGTTGGGAACTTCCCTGGCAGTCTAATGGCTAAAACTCCCTGCTTCCACTGTGGGGAGCATGGGTTTAATCCTTGGTTGGAGAAATAAGATCCTATATGCTGTGCAGCACAAAAAAAGCAATTTGAATAACATAACATAATATAGAAGATTTAAAAGCACAATGAGGCTAGCTAGATATGCCTCATTCTGAAAGTCTGTTACTAATGATAACTAGATTTAATTGCAGCAGTGACTAAACTAATAAATCCAATAGAAGGCTGATTTCCTGAAGGTTCACCAGTGGCTCAAGCCTAGAGCAAGAATCCTCAACTCTGTCTTGTGCAGTGTTTTGCTCGTTTTTCATAGGAGAGCATCAAGATTTGAATAGGTTAAATCATTTGCTTTAGTTATGACTGAGACCCAGGTCTACCTGACCACAGTGGTTAAGCACAATGTTCTAAGATTTACTGTAGTCAAAAGATATTTATTGAGCATATTTGCAAGATAAGAGAAGTCTTAATCAGACATCATACATGCCCTTGAAGGCTTCGTAGTTTACTAGGAAAATACTAATCCCCTATAATGTATGGTAGATGATCGACTCAGGAATGAGACCTCACCTTTTAGAAGACTCCCTGGTGGGTGTAACAATGGAAGTGGGCCTTTAAAAGATTTAGTTGCTCTAATATAGACTGTGAAGAAAGCTGAGTGCTGAAAAATTGATGCTTTTGAACTGTGGTGTTGAAGAAGACTCTTGAGAGTCCCTTGGACTGCAAGGAGATCCAACCAGTCCATTCTGAAAGAGATCAGCCCTGGAATTTCTTTGGAAGGAATGATGCTAAAGCTGAAACTCCAGTACTTTGGCCACCTCATGTGAAGACTCATTGGAAAAGACTCTGATGCTGGGAAGGACTGAGGGCAGGAGGAGAAGGGGAAGACAGAGGATGAGATGGCTGGATGGCATCACTGACTTAATGGACGTGAGTCTGAGTGAACTCTGGGAGATGATGATGGACAGGGAGGCCTGGCGTGCTGCGATTCATGGATTGCAAAGAGTCGGACACAATTGAGTGACTGAACTGAGCTGAACTGAACTTGACAATATTAATTTTTTACTCCAAGAATACGGTATATCTTTCCATCTCTTTGTGACATCTTCAGTTTCTTACAATTGATAGGTCTTTTGCCTAAGGAAAATGGATCTCTAAAAATGGATTGCTCTTTTGGAATGAGAAAGACTGACTAGGCCAGGAGGTGATGAGAGGAGAGATGGAGCAAGAAGAGACAGTTAGAGGGGATGAGGCTGAAACCTCACAGAGTCAGGGAGTCCATGAAACATAAAGGCATCTCCGAGTACGATTTGAAGTTGTGTGTGTTGTTCTAATATAAACTCTCCAGCTACTTAGATGTATGCACCTGATGAGACCTGCTTTTTTTTTTTTTATTGTTTTAAACCAAGGAAGGTGCCAAGTGCTTATCTGGGTGATTTGGGTATAGAGATAAAGAGCAGGACAGGAACAAGACCAACAACCACATGGTTGTTGCTGAGAGGAAGCAGGGTTTGAGAGCCTGGTTGAGTTTTGAAGAATCTACCTCTTGAGAAATGCACAGAAAGTTGGAGGTAGATTTTGGAATTCTCGAAGGAGGGCATAAGAGAGTGGAGGTGAGGCAGTCTTCTCTAAAGTTTAAGGGCAGAAAGACTTCAGAGGACTCTGGGTGAAAATATTTCTCACGCTGGTGAGGGAGGAACTAGCAAGCCCTTTAGACTATGGGGGAAGTTGGAAAAGTGTGGGGGAAAGGAAATGAGAGGGAGACAGAAAGAACACAAACAAGGGAAGGTGCAAGTGAGAGGGCCTTGCAGGGAGGCATGGGGGCTCCTGGATCTCCCTAAGGTGAGAAAGAGCCCCGGTCAGTCCTCGTGGGTGGAGAACAGCCCTGGCTCCTGGTGGAACACGGGGATCGGCAGAGCACACTCTGTGTTTGTGCCATTTGTGAGTTCTGAGGGAGAAGACGGGCTGCTGGGCACAGCCCAATGTTGTGCTTTATCCTGCCTTTCAGACGGTGGGCCACCAAGACTCTCCTGAGGAGTCCTACTTGCAGGCATGGGGGCTGCTTCTGCCAAGCTGCCGACTTCTGGCCACAAAACGGACTGAAGTCTGTTGTCCCTTCCACTGCATAGGCAGAGGAGGCACCCTAGAAAGGGCACAGGCGAGGGGGGCGCGTTTCACCTAGAGCCACGGTCCCTGGCTGCAGCCGCCTTCCCGTTCTCTAGGTCTGGGGCTAGCTAGGGCCGTATCGTCTCCTCTGAGAGCACGGAGCTGGTGCTGCGGTAGATGGATTGAGGGGAAATGGTGAGGGAGAGGGTGGAGACAGGCGGGAGGCAGAGGCCCTGCAGACAGCAAGGGACGAGAAGCAAAACAGGTTTCTTGGAAATGGAGCCGCTTCTAATAAAGAAGAGGCTGATGTGATAAGAGCAACGTAATCCAAAACAGACAGCTCACATTTCCCTGGAAGGGAAGAGCCAAACAGCAACTGGATTTTGACTGTTTCCAGATCACTGATTCGAACCAAGTCCTTCCCCAGGTCTTGGGTGTGGAATAGGGTGGGGGAATCTTTCTTCAAAGGCTCCCCCTGACTCTATGGCAAAGAGGGCAAAGCCTCGGGAGCAACACCCTTTTACCTCTGCCTACCAACCAATATAGCCCTCTCAGCACTGCAGATAGAGTGATGCAAAGCCCTCCTCCTTCCAAATCCCCCTCCTCTGCCCCCACCCCACAGCTGCTTCACAATGTCATCCAACTCAGAAAGGGATGCCCACACCTTTGCTGTGTGGAGGGCTTGTCTGATTCTAAGAGGCAGAAAGTAAATGGAATCCAGTTCACACAGCTCACAAAAAGAGGACTTCATCTGATAGCCTTTGTTCAAAGGAGTCAGTGGTGAGACTCGATATTGGATCAAACAGCTTTCCCCCACCCTCACCCCCTCCTAACCCTTTGTTTTGGCTGATTTCCTCCTAAGCAGGATCCCCAGAGCTTTCTCAGGCTTGTACCAAAACACAGTTTGATTTCTTGCACCATCCAAAGACTGCAGTTTCTGAAACCTTGGCAGGCGCGGTCTGTTTCTTTGGCAGTGAGACAAGGAAAGGGGCAGGTCTCTGAAGAAAGTGGGACCTTAACTCTAAGCTGAGAGCTCAGTGGAACTGGAGAAGAAGCCCAGTGTTTTCCCAGAGTCTTCATTTATCTCTGAGAGTACCACAGAGGCAATTCCAAAGCAGAGAGAGCTATGCTTCAACTAAAACCTAGTTGGGGAGATGAATAAGAAAGGGCAGTTATGTAACTTTTCCACATGTGAGCTGCATTCTAGCCTGGGCACGGATCCCTCTGTGAGCTTCCCTCTCTTGATCCAAATGGGCTCTGGGTTTCTGAGTCCTGGATGCAACTTGGTGGAACATGATCTCTCCTTTTCCTGTAATTGTCGCAAAGCCCAGCACAGCAATATTGACTGAGTTCCGAGCGTGTGGGGGACCCTAAGAGGAGCTAAGTGCTGTGGTGGCTGTTGAAAGAACTGAAGTCATGACTTGTGGCCTAACAGGCGAGGAAGGACACATTGCCTGGTTTATAAATGGATTAGTTCAGACTTAACAAGATGTAGACATGACTTCAACTTAACAGTGAAAGCGTGGTACAAAGTAATCTGTTTATCTGACACGTAAGAAATTATATACAGGATCCTGTACGTATTAAAATTTAAGCTCTGTTAGGTCAGGGATTTTGCTCTGTTTTATCTCCTGTTGTCTCAAACCAATGCCTGGAATAGTGCTTAAGCACCTGCACATGTTAGAGACTCAATAAAATTCTGTTAAGGGCATCCATCCATTCCAGCACCAAAACTTATATGTTAAGTACCTGTTAGAAATCTCTCCTTAATTCCTCATAAATTTTATTAATATCCTAAAAATAAGAGACAAAACAAATTTTTCTTGGTGATTCAGGTCTGGGTCCAACCTTATGCTCATGTTCAGCCACTAAGTTGCGTCTGACTCTTTGCCACCCCATGGACTGTAGCCCATCAGGCTCCTCTGTCCACAGGATTTCCTAGGCAGGTTGCCGTTTGCTTCTCCAGGGTACCTTCCTGACCCAGGAATTTAACCCATGATTCCTGCATTGGCAGGTGGATTCTTTACCACTGAGCCACCTCTGAAGCCCAATTCCAGCCTAATCAGACCATTGTAAGAAGAGGTTGCTTTCATCAGATATACACGTCTGTCTGCCCCTCTGATCAATAGTTTCTGACTATTTTGAGCTCTACTGTTGTGTTCGTATTGTTTTCCTCTGTTCTCCTTCACAGGTAAATTGCGATTTTAATATTTTTTAAAAATTTATATTCTTTGGGCATCTACCTATAACTTCCTGAATTCTGATTTGCTGCTTTGAAACTGTGACTGAAACGTCCGTCCTAGTGGGAGAAGGAGCAGGCCCCGGAAGTCTGGGTTTGGTGTCACCTCTGAACTTTGTGTAACTGACAGGTTGAGTAACCCCTGTGGGGTTCAGTGTCCTCACTTTGAAAATCGGAATAAAAACATCACATGGTTGTTGGGAGAACTCAGGCTCCATTCTCCCTACTCTGGTCACATCCACCCTCTCCTTGGCTCTTCCTGCTTAGAATCAACTTCTTTGTTTAAATATCACATGCACACACACACACACACACACACACACACACACACAGCTGAATCACTTTTTTGTACACCTAAAATTAATACAACACTGTAAAACCTACACTTTGATAAAAAAAATAAATGAATTTAAAATCTCAGTTAGAAAACCCAGTCTGCAACTCACCTAGGGTAAAAGGAGAGTCCTGTGAATGAGATAAGAATGGTCAGTCCTAATGCAAAACGATACCTGAACCGTAAAGAATTCCAAGGAGGGACAAGTAATAGCAATAGGCATATACATAAGGCAGCCTATCAGACAACAGTCCAGGGAGCAGTTACCTAAGTTTTGCTCAAAGTCACAGCTGTAACACACAACACGCAAGGCCATACACTGTGTCACCAGGCTCATCACAGCAAAGGAAGGCTACTGACTGCTCACGTTTACTGAGAACATCACTGCATGCAGGGATGGTGGTGAGCATTTCACATGAATTATTAATATTTTAAAAACGCTTTGAAGAAGGGGTTATGATTATTCCCATTTTACAGAGGATAAAACTGAGGTTTAAGGAGGTTGTATAATTTGCCTAAGCTCACACCACTACTGAGCAGAAAATATGGGAGGCCATCCAGGCAATCTAAGAGTCTCCATTTAAAACCATACTGTTATTATCGCTATGAAAGAAAATTTCAAGGACATATGTAACAGTGGGCTTTGACACAGTATGGAGAGCTGGGGTCAAAGAAGGCTGCCCTGAGGAAATGATGTTTAAGCTAAGGTCCAGAGGGAACGAAGGAGTTAACTAGGCAGATGGGCTGGAATTGGAAGAGCTTTGCACGCAGAGGAAATAGCATGCGGGGCGGGCCTGCCTTGGAAAGCAGTGTGATACAACTGAAGAAATAAAGGAAAGTTCACGGTATAGGCTGTTCATCTCATGGTTACAAGACTGGAACAAGTGATGCCTGTGTACGTCAGAGGAAGCAGAGTCTTGGGGAAAGAAATGAGCTGACGTGGGTCAGCAGATTTCGAATCAGATCATACCAGGGTGGGCACACCCTTGAAGCAGTGGCATTATTTCTTTCTTTCATTTCCATCTCAAGATTACTCACTAGTAGATTACATCTTCTCATCTCTCTGCTTAGAAGTCTGTCAATGTCTTTTCATTGCTCTTTGGATGAAGGTGAAACCCCTTAAAATTCCTCCCAGCACTGGGTGGTGTGACTCCTTCTTGTACTCCGGCTGTCTAATCTGCTCTCCCACTCTATCCTCTGAACTCCCCTCCACGCTGAATTTTTCCACCCCTCATGCTCCTTTCTACCTTTTTCTGCCTAAACAACTATCCTTTCTCTCCTAACCTTGCTTTTGTATTCAAAACTATTTTTTTCAGCACCCACAATGTGCCCATTTCAGTCTTCTTGCTTAAAGAATTCCATGGACAGAAGAGCCTGGTGGGCCATTATCCATGATGTTGCAAAGAATTGCACACCACTGAATGACTAACACTTTCACACTGTGTGTTTCAGGCATGTTTAAGCACTGGAGTTACCACTAAAATTCAAGACATGTATAGGGGGTTGGGGCTGGGGAAGCAAGCAAACCGAAGAGTCCAAGAAATAATTATGCTAATCAGATTGACATACTGAAAGTGAACATGAATGTGAAGTCACTCAGTCATGTCCGACTCTGCGACCCCATGGACTGTAGCCTACCAGGCTCCCCTGTCCATGGGATTTTCCAGGCAATAGTACTGGAGTGGATCGCCATTGCCTTCTCCAAGGGGTCTTCCCAACCTAGGAATCATACTAGATTATGTTAACCAGATTATGCCTACCAGATTATGCTAACAGCAATGCAGAGAATTAAAATCAAGGGATCAAATGGAGAGAAACTGGGTATACTTTAGATCAGGTGGTCAAAGAAGATCTGTGTAAGTGAAAATGTTAGTCACTCAGTCGTGTCCGACTCTTTGGGGCTCCGTGGACTGTAAGCCCTCCAGGCTTCTCTATCCATGGAATTCTCCAGGTAAGAATACTGGAGTGGGTAGTCATTCCCTTCTCCAGGGGAACTTTCCAAGGATTGAACCTGAGTCTCCCTACATTGACACACATAGCTCAGTTGGTAAAGAATCCACCTGCAATGCAGGAGACCGTGGTTCAGTTCCTGGGTCGGGAAGATCTGCTGGAGAAGGGATGGGCTACCCACTCTGGTATTCTTGGGCTTCCCTTGTGGCTTAGCTGGTAAAGAATCTGCCTGCAATGCAAGAGACCTGGGTTCGATTCCTGGGTTGGGAAGATCCCCTGGTGAGGGAAAGGCTACTCACTCCAGTATTCTGTCCTGGAGAATCCCATAAATACAGTATATGGGGTTGCAAAGAATTGGAAACGACTGAACTCTTTTCACTTACACTTCACTCCCTGCATTAAAGACAGATTCTTTACCATCTGAGCCACCAGGGAAGCCATATATACATACATTCAGTCCAGTTCAGTTGCTCAGTCATGTCCGGCTCTTTGCGACCCCATGAGTTGCAACACACCAGGCCTCCCTGTCCATCACCAACTCCCGGAGTTCACTCAGATTCATGTATGAAAGTGGAAGTTGTTCAGTCATGACTCTTTGCGACCCAATGGACTATATAGGCCATGGAATTCTCCAGGCCAGAGTGCTGGAGTGGGTAGCTGTTCCCTTCTCCAGAGGATCGTCCCAACCCAGGGATGGAACCCGGGTCTCCTATATTGCAGGTGGATTCTTTACTGTCTGAGCCATCAGGGAAATCCAAGAATGCTGGAGTGGGTAGCCTGTCCCTTCCTTCTCCAGCAGATCTTCCTGACCCAGGAACTGAATCAGGATTTCCTGTATTGCAATTGGATTCTTTACCAGCTGAGCTACCAGGGAAGCCCTATATGTGTGTGTGTGTGTGTGTGTGTATATATATATGTGTGTGTGTGTGTGTGTGTGTAAATATATATTTCCTTATATGGGGTATAGTTGCTTTACAACAAATATTGTGCTAGTTTCTGCTGCACAGTAAAGTGAATCAGCTGTATTTATACATACATCCCCCCTCTCTTGGAGCTCCTGTCCCCATCACACCCATCTAAGTCATTACAGAGTACCGAGCTGAGCTTCCTGTGCCTTATAGCAGGTTGCCACTAGCTATCTGTTTTACACATAGTTATATATATATATATATATATATATATATATATCAGTTCAGTTCAGTCACTCAGTCATGTCCGACTCTTTGCGATCCCATGAATCACAGCACGCCAGGCCTCCCTGTCCATCACCAACTCCCAGAGTTCACTCAGACACGTCCATCGAGTCAGTGATGCCATCCAACCATCTCATCCTCTGTTGTCCCCTTCTCCTCCTGCCCACAATCCTTCCCAGCATCAGAGTCTTTTCCAATGAGTCAACTCTTCGCATGAGGTGGTCAAAGTACTGGAGCTTCAGCTTCAGTATCATTCCTTCCAAAGAAATCCCAGGGTTGATCTCCTTCAGAATGGACTGGTTGGATCTCCTTGAAGTCCAAGAGACTCTCAGGAGTCTTCTCCAACACCACAGTTCAAAAGCATCAATTCTTGGGCACTCAGTCTTCTTCACAGTCCAACTCTCACATCCATACATGACCACAGCAAAAACCATAGCCTTGACTAGATGGACCTCAGTCAGCAAAGTAATGTCTCTGCTTTTCAATATGCTATCTAGGTTGTTCATAACTTTTCTAAGTCAATTCCATACTCCCAGTTCATCCCAGCCCCTTCCCGGGTACTGTGTGCATGATCCATTCTCTACATCTGCATCTCTATTCCTGATGTGCAAATAGGTTTATCTGTACCATTTTTCTAGATTACACATATATACATTAATATAAAATATTTGTTTTTCTTTCTGACTTGCTTCCTTCTGCATGACAGTCTCTAAGTGCATCCACGTCTCTACAGTAAAGGCATGGTTTAAGGTGGAATTTGATTGATAAAAGGAGCCAGGCAGCTCAAAGTCCATAACTTGGGAATAGCATGAAATGTCTGAAGGTCTGAAAGAAGTGTGTGACTGACAGAGGGTTAAAGTTGAGGCTGGGGGAAGGAGAGGAAGCAGTAACGGGTGAGGTCAGAAGATGCCAATGAAAGGTCCCATAGGGCTGTGGCAGGCAATGGGGAGAAGTTTGGATTTTATTCAATTGCCATCAGAGGAATTGTAGAAGACTGATATGATATGATATCCTCTTAGACGTTTCACTGCAGTTGCTGTGTGGGGAATGGGCAGCAGGGCCTAGAATGAAATAGCCCTGCATAGGCAGGATAGTGGTACTGTAGCCCTGGGTAATGATGGGGAAAAGGTGAAAAATGGTGCATTTGGCATATTATGAGAACAGAACTGGAAATGTTAACTGATAAATGCCTTTGGGGAGGAGAGATGAGGGAAAGAGAAGAATTAGGGATGAATTCTAAACTTTTAATTGGATCAGTTGGGTAAGTGTTTGTACCACTTATGAAAAGTGAAAAGGCTGGGGGAGATGAGGATAGTTGTGGAGAGGGACTGAGAACTCCGTTTTGCACATGTAAGTGTGAGAAGGCTATATGCCAGCCAGGGAGAGGAAGGACATGTACACATGATGTTTCGAGACGGGGGAGTTGTGTGGATAGAGAGAGAAGGGGATCTGACTGCGTAATCCTTGACCATCATGCACATTTTCACCCAGTACCTCCCTCCTCATCCCTGTTGGAATCCCTGATATCACAGCCATCAGATGCTTTCCTTTGTAGCCCTCCAGACAATTGAAATCTAAATTTACTTGAATGCTTGTTCGATAATGTGATGACTGTGTTATTATGGTAACTCTCTGAGGGCAGAGACTGTGTCTACTTTGTTTATCATCTTAAGAAAGATCACCCCAAATTTAGAAATAAGACATAAACATGACACACAGAGAATTGTGTAATAAATCTGGTTATCATTTGATGTACTATTTAGTGATATTAGCACCCAGGCTTTGTAAAACTGGGACTGAACTTGTAGAAAACTGATATAACACAAATGATTGTGTCCAGTAGAGAGGATTATTACTACAAATGTTACAGTTTTACTATGCTGGAGGAAACTGTGGGCTTTGTATCCAACTTTATAGTCTTATTCTAGCATTCATTTTTTTCTTTTTTCTTATTTATTGTTTAATGTAAAATTTACTGTTTAAGTCTATAGTTCAGTGGTATTAAACAGATTCATAATATTGTATAACCATCATCATTATCCATCTTCAGAACATTAAAAAACTAAAACTCTATCCCATTAAACAAGAACTCCCTACTTTCCCTTCCCCATAACCCCTCTTAGCCACTACTGTACTTTTCTATCCCTATGAATTTGATTATTTTAAATACTTCACATAAGTAGAATAACACAGTATTTGTCTTTTTATGACTGGGTTTATTCACTTAGCATAATGTCCTCTAGGTTCATCCTTGTTGTACCATCTGTCAAAATTTCCTTCTTTTTAAGGCTGAATAATTTGTTGTTATTCAGTCACGCAGCCATGTCTGACTCTTTCTGACTCCATGGACTGCTTCCCTGTCCTTCAACATCTCCTGGAGCTTGCTCAAAACTCATGTCCATTAAGTCGGTGATGTCATCAACCATCTCATCGTCTGTTGTCACCTTCTGCCTTCCATCTTTCCCAGAATCAGTGTCTTTTCCAACCAGTCGGCTCTTTGCATCAGGTGGCCAAAGTATTGGAGCTTCAACTTTAGCATCAGTTATTCCAATGGACTGTTTAGGGTTGATTTCCTATAGGATTAACTAGCTTGAACTCCTTGCAGTCCAAGGGGGCTCTCAAGAGTCTTTTAGAGCACCACAGTTCAAAAGCATCAATTCTTTAGCAGTCAAGCTTCTTTATGGTACAACTCTCATATCCATATATGATGACTGGAAAAACCATAGCTTCGACTATATGGACCTTTGTTGGCAAAGTGATGTCTCTGCTTTTTAATATGCTGTCTAGGTTTGTCATAGCTTTTCTTCCAAGGAACAAGTACTTTTTAATTTCATGGCTACAGTCACCATGCACAGTGATTTTGGAGCCCAAGAAAATAAAGTCTGTCATTGTTTCCTTTGTTTCCCCATATATTTTCCATGAAGTGATGGGATCAGATCCCTATTTTTTGGATTAGATCACATAAAGCTTATCTATTCATTTCTTGATGGACACTGGGTTGCTCCTCAGTTTTAGCTATTGTGAATAATACTGCTATGAACATGAGTGTACAAATATTTATTTTGGTTATATATCCAAAAGTGAAATTGTTGGAATACATGTATTTTTAAATTTAACTTCAATTTATTCCAGGAATATTTCATGGTTTTCATTATTAAAGTATTCCTCCTCCTTGGTTAAGTTAATCCCTAAGTATTTTATTATTTTTTGATGTTATAGTAAATAGAATTGTTTTCTTAACTTCAATTTCAGGTAGTTTGTTAGTGTGTAGAAACACAGTTGACATTTGTTTGTTCACTGCGTATCCTGACACTTTTCTGATCTCATTTATCAGTTATGACTGGCTTTATCTATGTTTATGTGTGGAATCTATAGGGCTTTCAATGTATAAATTGTATCACTTGCAAACCAATAATTTTATTTTTTCTTTTTCAATGTGGATGTGTTTTATTTCTTTTTCTTGCCTAATTACTCTGGATAGAACTTCCAATACCCTGTTAAATAAAAGTGAGAAGAGTCATTCTTGCCTTGGTTTCTGATCTTACAGAAAAAGCTTTCAATCTTTCACCATTTTGTATGATATTTGCAATGAGTTTTCACATATGGTTTTTATTATATTGAAGTAGTATCCTTCTATTGCTAGTTTTTGAGGGTTTTTTTTTTTAACCATGAGACAGTTTTAAATTTTGTTAAATATTTTTTCTACATCAACTGAGATAATTATAGTAGTCTCCCCTCTTAATTAAAGTAGTCCTCCCTCTTTCATTCAGTTAATGTGGTGTATTACATTGACTATTTTTTGAATATGGAACCATCCTTTCATTCCAGGAACAAATTCCATTTGGTCATGGTGTATAATCCTTTCAATATACTGCTGAATTCAGTATTTTTGTATGTGTTGAGAATTTTTGCAATGATGTTCATGCATGTGTGCTGAGTCGCTTCAGTCATATCTGACTCTTTGTGACCCCACAGACTATAGCCCACCAGGCTCCTCTGTGCATGGAATTCTCCAGGCAAGGTTACTGGACTGGGTTGCCATGTCCTCCTCTGGGGGATCTTTCTAAATCAGGGATCGAACCTGCATCTTCTGTGGCTCCTCCACTGTAGGCAGATTCTTTACCACTGAGCCACAGGGGAATCTCACTGATGTTCATAAAAGTCTGTAATTTTTTCCTGTAATGTCTGGTATCGAGTAATTCTGGCATCATAGAATAAGCTAGGAACTGTTACTTCCTAAACATTTCTTGGTAAAAGTTTGAGAAGGATTGGTATTAGTTCTTCTTTAAATATTTGGTTGAATTTAGCAATGACATCATCTGTCAAGAGCTTTTCTTTGTTGAGAGACTTTTGGTTACTAATTCAATCTCCTTACTGAATGAATGTGAATGTGAAGTCTCTCAGTTGTGTCCAACTCTTTGCGACCCTGTGGACTGTAGCTCACCAGGCTCCTGTGTCCATGGGATTTTCCAGGCAAGAATACTGGAGTGGGTTGCCATTTCCTTCTCCAGGGGATCTTCCTGACCCAGGGATCGAACCTAGGTCTCCTGCATTACAGGCAAATGCCTTAACCTCTGAGCCACCAGGGAATCATCTCTTACTAGTTACGTGTTTATTCAGATTTTTTATTTCTTTGTGACTTAGTCTTGGTAGGTTTTGTGTTTACAGATGTCCATTTCATCTGTTATCTAATTTGTTGATATACAGTTGTTCACAGTACTCTGCAATGAAACTCCTTATTTCTGTGAAGCTGATAACAGCGTCCTACTTTCTTTTTCGAATGTTGATATTGAATATTCTTTTTTTCTCAGTTCAACTAGCTAAAGGTTTGCCAATTCTGTTCTTTTCAAAGAACCAATTTTGGTTTTGTACACTTTTGCTATTGTTTCTCTGTTCTGTTTTTCTCTGCTTTAATCTTTATTATTTCCTTCCATCTGCTAGCATTGGATTTAGTTTGTTCTTTCTCTAGTTCCTAAATGGTAAAGTTCGGTTCTTGATTTGAGATATTTTTTGTTCTTCAGTGTAGGCATTTATAGCTATATATTTACCGTTTGGCACCACTTTCACTGCATTCCATAAGTTTTAGTGTGCTCTGTTTTTGTTTTTATTTGTCTTTAAGTATTTTCCAGTTTTCCTCTTTGATACATTGGTTATTTAAGAGTATGCTGTCTAATTTCCACCAATTTTTGAATTTTCCAGTTCTACAACTATTATGGATCTCTAACTTCATCCTGTTGTGGTCATAGATTTGCATGATGTCAATGTTTTAAAATTTTTTAAGTCTTAATTTGTGGCTTAGCCATATGACTATTTTGGAAAACGTCTTATGTGCACTTAAGAAGAATGTATATGCTGTTTGTTGAGTAGAGTTCTGTATGTGTCTGCTAGCTCCATTTTGGTCTATTGTGCTGTTTAAACCTTCTGTTTCCTCACTTCTCCTCTGTGAGGTTGCTTTGGTGTTATTATTGTTAAACTGAAGCTTTTCCCATACATCTTTCTTTCTCTCAGAATATATGTAATACAATATATTGATATAAAACATAATAAAATATATAATATATATTGATGATATGATATTATACTATGTTGTTCTTTAGTTGCTAAGTCATGTCTGACTTTTTGCATTTCCATGTAGCCCACTAGGCTTCTCTGTTCATGGGATTTCCTAGGCAAGCGTACTGTAGTGGATTGTCATTTCCTTCTCCAGAGGAATCATCCCAACCCAGGGGCTGAACCTTTGTCTCCTGCATTGCAGGCAGATTCTTTATTGTTAACCCACCAGAGAAGCCCATCTTATATTATATATTAATATATACTGTTAGTGAAATTGAAAGTTGCTTGGTCATGTCTGACTCCTTGCGACCCCATGGACTATACAGTCCATGGGATTCTGTAGGCCAGAACACTGGAGTGGATAGCTGTTCCCTTCTCCAGGGGATCTTCCCAACCCAGGGATCAATCCTGGTGTCCCACATTGCAAGTGGATTCTTTATCAGCTGAGCCACACGGGAACCCCAAGAATACTGGAGTGGGTAGCCTATCCCTTCTCCAGTGTATCTTCCTGACCCAGGTGTGGAACTAGGATCTCCTGCACTGCAGGAGGATTCTTTACCAACTGAACTGTCAGGGAAGCCCCCAATACTATTAATATATATGAGCAAATATCTTATACTATGTATTTATATGTTATCAATATATATTTATATTAGTTAATACACTATATTATATTATATATTATTATAAAATATTTTATACATTTATAATAAGTAATGCTATATTACTTATTACATATTGTACATTATGATATATAATACCTTATATATCGTACAGATTTGT
>SJYC01049225.1:0-25918 GCA_006408675.1 Madoqua kirkii
TTAAGGGACTAGATCTGATAGATAGAATGCCTGATGATCTATGGATGGAGGTTTGTGACACCTGTCTCTTATACACATCTAGATGTGTATAAGAGACAGGTTATATAATGTATATATCTGTCTTGTGTCTTTCCTCGAACCAGCTTTGTCATCTTGACTCCCTCATTAATGAGTAAAATACAAAGTACAGCTTTGACATATTCACTACTTAGTTTTGCAACAATTATGTTTTTAAGATTTTTGAAAACTACACGGCAACCATTTGCAGTCTTTAAAACAGTTCACAGGGTCCCTGTCACAGAATACTTGCTCAATATGTATTTGTAAATGAAAGAATAACTTTTTGTCCTTGTTCAGTCACTAATTCGTATCCGGCTCTTTGCGACCCCATGGACTGCAGCTCATCAAGCGTCCCTGTCCTTCACCATCTCCCAATGTTTGCTCAAACTCATATCATTGAGTCAGTGATGCCATCCAGTCATCTCATCCATCCTCTGTCGCCCCCTTCTCCTCTTGTCCTCAGTTTGCCCCAGCATCAAGGACTTTTCCAGTGAGTTGGCTCTTTCGATCAGGCAGCCAAAGTTTAGGAGCTTCAGCTTCAGTATCAGTCCTTCCAGTGACTATTTTGTGTTGATTTCCTTTAGGATTGACTGGTTTGATCTCCCTGCTGTCAAAGGGAGTCTCAAAATTCTTATCCAAAACCACAGTTCAAAGCATCAGTTCTTGTGCTCAGCCTTCTTTATGGTCCAACTCCCACATCTGTACATGAAAACCAGAAAAACCGTAGCTTTGACTATACAGATATTTGTCTAGGTTTCTCATAGTTTTCCTTCCAAGGAGCATACATCTTTTATTTTCATGGCTGCAGTCATCATCCTGAGTAACTGTGAAAACTAAGAAAGTAAAATGTGTCACTTTTTCTACTTTTCCCCCTTCTATTTGCCATGAAGTGATGGGACTGGATGCCATAGTCTTAGTTTTTTAAATGTTGAGTTCTGAGCCAGCTTTTTTCACTCATCTTTGAAGCTGTCCTATAATTGGGCTTCCCAGATGGCACAGGGGTAAAGAATCTGTCTGCCAATGCAGGAGACTCAAGAGACACAAGTTTGATTCCTGAGTCAGGAAGATACCCTGGAGGAGGAAATGGCAACCCACTCCTGTATTCTTGCCTGGAAAATCCCATGGACAGAGGAGCCTGGCAGGCTGTAGTCAGTGGGTTTGCAAAGAGTCAGACACAACCAAGCACGTATGGACGCACCCACATACCGACTTGTAATGCGAATTTCTTTGGGAAAATGTTTGATAAATAAGCTTTGAGTGAGGGCCCAGGGAGTTCACCAGTTAAACATATTTGTAGTGTAGCACATCTCAAGAGCTACTATCCTTGACAAAACAATAATCAAGAAAATTGTATAGCTTGGTATTGTAATCTTCAATGCAATTTTTTGTTAGCATATTATTGAAAACAAGTGTGGAATTGATCTGGGACTCCTTAAACACCACAAAATTACTAATTAAAATAACTTATGGAATAAATAATATACATTTTACAAAGTTGTTAGCATAAGCATAAGTGAAGTAAGTGCTGTGCTTAGTCCCTCAGTCATGTCCGACTCTTTGTGAACCCATGAACTATAGCCCCCCCAGGCTCTTCCATTCATGGGATTTGCCAGGCAAGAATAATGGAGTCAGTTGCCAATGAGAGAGTCAATTGCTAGGCAGGTTGATAAGAAGTCCGGGGTCCCCGAGGAGGACAGAGGGGTCTGGAATTCTCAAGGAGGAGGAAAGGACAAATGTCTTTTCTTTTTTGTTTCTTTCTCTACATTCCTTAGTCTTTTTTCTTAAATTCTTTTTTAATTTTTATTTTTTGTTGTTGTTTAATGCTTTATTCCATTTCACAGTACTGTATTGGTTCTGCCATACATTGACATGAATCAGCCACAGGTGTACACGATCTCCCCATGCTAAAGCCCCCTCCCACCTCCCTTCCCTGCCCATCCCCCCGGTTCATCCCATACACCGGCCCCAAGCATCCTGTATCCTGTATTGAACATAGACTGGTGCTTCATCTCCCATATGATTGTATACATGTTTCGTTGTCATTCTCCCAGATCTTCCCACCCTCTCCCTCTCCCTCTGGAGCCAAAAGTCCATTCTATACCTCTGTGTCTCTTATATTGTCCCTTAGTCTTATAAAACTTCTTTTTTTCCTTAACCTGGGAATTGATGGTTACACAACAAACTCAGTTTAAACTCTATACTAAGGATCAAATAACATTAGTGGATCCTGCTTGAGGACAGTTTCTCCTTCTTGAAAATCTTCTGACTAATCCTGTTACCTTAAAATGTAAATTGAGGGAGTGGGTATGATAAAATTTTTACAACCTTGAGACATTCTTTTGATTTATTGTAATAACCAGTTGAAAAAGTATATAACTCCCTTTTCTAAGACCAGTGAAAGGGCACTCTCTATTTCTCTTCTGATATCTATGTCAGAAGCTTTCTCTGTCCTTTTCATACTTTAATAAAAGTCTTCTTCTCTGGAGATCAAGAATCCAACACTGATCACTGTGAGGTATCACCATGCTCACCTCCAGGAGATCTTCCCAACCCAGGGATTGAACCCAGGTCTCCCGCATTGCAGGCAGATTCTTTACAGTCTGAGCCACCAAATATGTATGTATAATATAAAAGGAGTATGTAGCATTGTTTTAATATTGATTTCTATTCCCTCTTCATTAAGGTATTGGTGAAATTCTTACTCAGTTTCAGATCAGGAAAATGCCTCTGTCTCAATCTATTATAGAGTCTAGATTCTCTGGCCTTATTTAGTTTTGAATGGTCCACTGATCTTGTTCTTTGACTTAATTACTGGCCTGTATTAAGTAACTATTACCTACTTCTTTCAGTGACTTTGTACAGAATGCTGGAAATTTTCAACCTGTCTGTGTACAATTGCTCAAAGTTAAGATTTTGGGTGTATCAACACTATTTCTGTAGTTTCGATTTCTACTCTGATGCTAAAATCTGGAACTCTATAAGAGCTGACCTTTAAAATACCCAGCAAAACGGCAATTTAACAACAAGAAGACACGCAAGAAGACACGCCACCTCCCACCTTCTCTTTGTGTTCATCTGCCTCTACTTATCATCAGTAAATCATTTGAGAAACAATGTGTCTCTTCTCATGTTTCCTTTCTGCTGAAACTGCTTCCTCCTCATTTACTCTTCTTGTTAGGAGAAGAAGGGATTGTTGAGTAATTCCATGGCATTTTTTGGAAGTGGTATCCAGGATGAGTCTTAAAAATGTTTGCCCACTCTATAGAGACTCTGCAGATCAGTTCAGTCACTCAGTCGTATCTGACGCTTTGGGACCCCATGGACTGCAGCATGGTAGGCCTCCCTGTCCATCACCAACTCCTGGAGTTACTCAAACTCATGTCCATTGAGTCAGTGATGCCATCTGACCATCTCATCCTCTGTTGTCCCCTTCTCCTCCTGCCTTCAGTCTTTCCCAGCAACAGGTTCTATTCCAATGAGTCAGTTCTTTGCATCAGGTGGTCAAAGTATTGAAGTTTCAGCTTCAGCATCAGTCCTTTCAGTGAACATTCAGGACCGATTTCCTTTAGAATGGACTGATTGGATCTGCTTGCAGTCCAAGGGACTCTGAAGAGTCTTCAATACCGCAGTTCAAAAGCATCAATTCTTCAGTGCTCAGCCTTCTTTATAGTCCAACTCTCACATCCTACACGACTACTGGAAAAATGATAGCTTTGACTAGATGGACCTTTGTTGGCAAAGTAATGTCTCTGCTTTTTAATATGCTGTCCAGTTTGGTCATAGCTTCTCTTCCAAGGAGCAAGCGTCTTTTAATTTCATGGCTGCAGTCACCATCTGTAGTGATTTTGGAGCCCAAGAAAATAAAGTCTGTCACTGTTTCCATTGTCTCCCCGTTTGTTTGTCATGAAGTGATGGGGCCAGATGCCATGATCTTCGTTTTCTGATTGTTGAGTTTTAAGCCAAAAATTTCACTGTTCTCTTTCAGTTTCATCAAGAGACTCTTCAGTTCTTCTTCACTTTCTGCCATAAGGGTGGTGTCATCTGCATATCTGAGGTTACTGATATTTCCCCCAACAATCTTGATTCCAGCTTGTTCTTCATCCAGCCTGGAATTTTGCATGATGTACTCTGCATATAAGGTAAATAAGCAGGGTGACAATATACAGCCTTGACATACTCCTTTCCTGATTTGGAACCAGTCTGTTGTTCCATGTCCAGTTTTAACTGTTGCTTCTTGACCTGCATGCAGATTTCTTAGGAGGCAGGTCAGGTGGTCTATTCTTACTCTAAACATATTAAACATTTATAATGGTGATAAGCAGCCCAGGGACTTGCTGTTTGATTATTTATACCTGTGCAATATGTCCTTGAACATATTCATTCTTTTGATGGTATGAAGGGCTTTTGCATTTGTCTCAATATTCTTGGCCATTCTACCATTTCATTTACAACAGAAGCATATGTCATATTTCTGTGTAAAATGGCATACGGGCATGGCCAAGAGAGTAGTGGCCTAGAGGATATATGTTTATAAACAGGATATTAAATGAAGATTATATGAAGAAGCATGGTGTTGAAGCAGACAGAGGAGGCATTTTAGAGAATTATAGTCTAAATAAAAACACAAGAGCAATGTGTCTTCATTCTTTTATTCATTTGTTCAACAGATATTTATTGACCTATATTACATGCTTAGAACCTGTTCATGATAACAAGGAACATAGATAAGTAGGACATTATTCTAGGCAAGTTGTAGAGACAGAAAGTAGACTAGAGGTTATAAGGGGCTGAAAGCAGGGAAAATGTCAAGCAATTCCTCAGCGGTTACAGAGTTTATGTTTGGGTTGATGAAGAAGTTTGGCAAATATTAATATATGATGGTGATGGTTGTACAACCTTGTATATATAATCAATGCCACTGAATTTTACATTGTAAAAGGATAAAAGGGCAAATTTTATTCTTATACATTTAACCACAATTTGAAATCTTCATAATGTATTATATCCACACCATCAACTCATATACTTTAAATGGGTGAATTGCATGGTATGTGAACTAGTTCTCAGTAAAGCTGTTAAAAAAATAAGGCATTATTCTTCTTCCTTTTTTTATCTTTCCCCCTTTAAGCTTCCCTTCTGCTGCTAAGTCGCTTCAGTCATGTCCGACTCTGCGACCCTATAGACAGCAGCCCACCAGGCTCCCCTGTCCCTGAGATTCTCCAGGAAAGAACACTGGAGTGGGTTGCCATTTCCTTCTCCAATGCATGCATGCATGCTAAGTCGCTTCAGTCATGTCCGACTCTGTGTGACCCCATGGACAGCAGTCCACCAGGCTCCTCTGTCCATGGGATTTTCTAGGAAAGAGTACTGGACTGGGTTGCCATTTCCTTCTCCTTAAGCTTCCCTAGTAACACTCAAGTAATGAACAGTGTGACTTATCCTTGTAATGTTAAAGAATAGACATTGTGACTTATTAATGACTGAATATAATTATTCAGGGGCTGAAAGGTAAAAGGAAATGTAATCAAAGTTAAATTTTGTTTTTACAAGCTTTTAGTTTCAGTTCTGCTTCTTACAGTAAAATCAAAGAAAGCTTTGTAACAAGGGTAACATTAAAGATAAATCTTGAAGGACAAAAAAGGTGACAACAGAATCAAATTCAAGAGAGGATATTCTGGCAAAGGAGACAATGTGGATAAAGCAAAGAATTAGGAAAAGCCACGGTGTGCTTCATTAAGCATTGTTGTTTCCCCCAGTGCCCTAGTGGTATAGTTGAAGCTAGAAAAGTTCTGAAAATCCTACTCTCCTAAATAATTGGAATTGCAGTTATTCCTCTTGTAAAGCCTTCTCTGACCTTCAGCACTGGATTAAATGAATAAGGCCCCATTCTTGCCTTACAGGAATTCAGGTCCAATAAGAAAATCATCCTATGAACAAATGATGAACAAATAATTAACAAAGCACAAAGCATTAACAATGCATAAAGCATTACAAAGTATAACATATCAACATTGAATGATTAACAGACATTTAGTGAGTTGCTTTGCTTCAATTGAAACACTGCTTTTTTGTTACAGCAATAAAATATTTTAAAAAATAATTACTATTTTTAGGCATATCTGTCCAGAAAAATGAGTGACATTTCTTCACGTGCATCTACTACTCTATCTGAACTGAGTTGTGATGAACGTCGCAGCACCCATTCACTCACAACCTGAATGCCGTAATAAGACACAACCTAGGGAGTTTTACATTCGGATTGCCTACCTTACTTTCTTCCCTGACTTCCAAATGGTGTCTGAATTCCCTCATCACTTTTTCCGTTTGCACAACTGTAAACCTTCATTTTGATAGCGCTCTGTTAGGTCATTTGGTACCAGTGCAAGTGCACTTAGTAACAGGGCAATGATTGCAAACACAAAAGTGGTCCTGAAGTAAGTTTTATGGGAGGATTCACTCACAAAGTGATTGTTTAGAACATGCAAGTTACACTTGACTTGATTTTTGATGATGGTTATTTAAGCTTATCCAATTTGGTTTAAATTGTTAAATTCAGACATTGTTTTAAAATTCACATGAAACTGTAAGACCTCGGAGTACATTTTTCTGGCACTCAGATGTCTGCTTTTGCCAGTCATTGTTGCAGTGCTATATATTATTGATGCTCTCACTTTCTGTTTTCCCTTTCTTTCCAAGTTTCCTGTGCACAGTCTTCTACGTCATCATGCTACCTTCTAAATAAAATGTTTATTTGTTTACACGTATCCATTCCTATATCTATGTTTAAGGTAAGAAATTCTGTTAAGATAAATAAAAACTGAGCAATTATGATCTATAATGGGTATATTCTTTGAAGTTCACGTTAAAGTTTCAAAATACAGATTCCTAAATCGATCATTGTGGTCCTTATAGAATACATGGTTAAAACCCATTCTTTTTTAGCCTCATCTTTATTTTCTATAACTATGGTTCAACATTCAAAAACTAAGACTGTGACATCCAGTCCCATCACTTCATGGCCAATAGGTGGGGAAACAATGAAAACAAAGATAGACTTTCTTTGCTTGGCTCCAAATCAATGCAGATGATGACTGCAGTCATGAAATGAAAAGACACTTGCTCCTTGGAAGAAAAGCTATGACCAAACTAGACAGCATTTTAAAAAGCAAAGACATTACTTAACTGACAAAAGTCGGTCTAGTCAAAGCTATGGTTTTTCCATTAGTCATGTATGGATGTGAAAGTTGGACCATAAAGAAACGTGAGTGCCGAAGAATTGATGCTTTTGAACTATGGTGTTGGAGAAGACTATTGAGGGTCTCTTGGACAGCAAGGAGATCAAACCAGTCCATTCTAAAGTAAATCAGTCTTGAATATTCATGGGGAGGACTGATGCTGAAACTCCAATACTTTGGACACCTGATGCAAAGAATTGACTCACTGGAAAAGACCCTGATGCTGGGAAAGATTGAAGGCAGGAGAAGAGGATGACAGAGGATGAGATGGTTGTATGGCATCACTGACTCAATGGACATGAGTTTGAGCAAACTCTGGGAGTCAGACACTACTGAGTGACTAAACTGAGTGAGATGATGCAAAGAATATATTATTTGTAGTTATTTGTTCTATAACTATGAAAGGACTGCACCAAATAATGGCTGATGTTCCAATTAGGGAGATATTCTTAGACTGAGTTTCCCATCTGATATAATGAAGCTTTCCCAGGACTATGGAAATGTTCCCGCCAGACAATAACATTCATGAGAGTTGGATTTTATCTGTTTTCTTTACATTTATTTCCTAGTATGGATCCTTGCTCAATAAATGAGGATTGAATTACCAGTTACTGATTTCATTAATACACCCTGAGATGTCATATTTATTTTGCTTCAATCCACCAACCATACTGATTTGGTCATGCAGTTCTTCCACTTTACAGTTTCTGAATGGACTTGCAATGCCTATTTAGAAAATGAAATCTCAACCTCTTCCTATGGCATTTAAGGACATGCACAGTCTAGTTCCATCTACATGATGATGTAGAAAATCATGCACAGATAAGACGTCAGCCAGGAAGCTTAGGAAGAGAGGAAAACCAGAAAGTATTAGCCCCATTTCCTGCCACTCTGCCCTTGTACAATGGTCACGTTAACCTACTTATTGCTATTTCACTGCTCCACCCATCAATTTTGAAAATTCTGGCTGCAAATTTGTGATATATTTTTATAAATTTGATTTGATGGCTATAATCCTATAATATGGAGAGCTGAGGTTTTCCCATGCATTGTAAGTAAGTGATCTTTGCTTTAATTGTGAACTTTATCCTTTGAAAAAAATAAATTTACTTAGTTTAATTGGAGGCTAATAACTTTACAGTGTTGTAGTGGGTTTTCCCATACATTGACATGAATAAGCCATGGTTGTACATGTGTCCCCCATCCTGAATCCCCCTCCCACCTACTTCCCCATTGCATCCCTCTGGGTTGTCCTAGTGCAAACAGCTTTGAGTGTCCTATTTCATGCATTGAACTTGCACTGGTCATCTATTTCATATATGGTAATATACATATTTCAATGCTATTCTCTCAAATCATCCCATCTTCACATTCTCCCACAGAGTCCAAGAGTCTATTCTTTATATGTGTGTCTCTTTTGCTGTATTGCAGATAGTGTTGTTGTTAACATTTTTTCTAAATTCCATATATATGCATTAATATACTGTACTGGTGTTTTTCTTTCTGACTTACTTCACTCTGTATAATAGGCTCCAGTCTCATTCATCTCATTAGAATGGATTCAAATGTATTCTTTTTAATAGCTCAGTAATATTCCATTGTGTATATGTACCACAGCTTTCTTATCCATTCGTCTGCCAATGGACATCTAGGTTGCTTCCACGTCCTAGCTATTGTAAACAGTGCTGTAGTGAACACTGGGTACATGTGCCTCTTTCAATTCTGGTTTCCTCGGTGTGTATGCCCGGCAGCAGGATTGCTGGGTTGTATGGCAGTTCTATTTCCAGTTTTTTTAAGGAATTTCCACACTGTTCCCCATAATGGCTCTACTAATTTGCATTGCCACTAACAGTGTAAGAGGGTTCCCTTTTCTGCACACCCTAAGCAGCATTTATTTTTTGTAGATTTTTGGATAGCAGCCATTCTGACCGGTGTGAGATGGTACTTAATTGTGGTTTCGATTTGCCTTTCTCTGGTAATGAGTGATATTGAGCTATCTTTTCATGTGTTTGTTAGCCATCTGTATGCCTTCTTTGGAGAAATGTCTATTTAGTTCTTTGGCTCATTTTTTTGATTGAGTTGATTATTTTCTGGTATTGAGCTGCATGAGCTTTTTGTGTGTTTTGGAGATTAATTTTCAGTTTTTTCACTTGTTATTATTTTCTCTCATCCTGAAGGCTGTATTTTCACCTTGCTTATAGTTTCCTTCATTATGCAAAAGCTTTCAAGTTTAATTAGGTCCCATTTTTTATTTTTGCTTTTATTTCCATTATCTAGGAAGTGGGTTATAGAGGATCTTGCTGTGATTTATGTCAGAGATTATTTTGCCTACATTTTCTTCTAGGAGATTTATAGTTTCTGGTCTTACACTTAGATCTTTAATCTCTTTTGAGTTAATTTTTGTGTATAATGTTAGAAAGTGTTCTAGTTTCATTCTTCTACAGTTGGTCGACCAGTTTTCCCAGCACCCTTGTTAAAGAGATTGTCTTTTCTCCGTTATATATTTTTGACTCTTTTGTCAAAGATAAAGTGTCCATAGGTGAGTGGATTTATCTCTGGGCTTTCTGTTTTGCTCCATTGCTGTATATTTCTGTCTTTGTGCCAGTACCATGCTGTCTTGATGACTGTAGCTTTGTAGTATAGTCTGAAGTCAGGCAGGCTGATTCCTCCAGTTCCATTCTTCTTTCTCAAGATTTCTTTGACTATTCAAGTTCTTTTGTATTTCCATACAAATTGTGAGATTATTTGTTCTAGTTCTGTGAAAAATACCATTGGTAGCTTGATAGGGATTGCATTGAATCTGTAGATTGCTTTGGGTAGTATTCTCATTTTCACTATATTGATTCTTCTGACCCATGAAAATGATATATTTCTCCATCTATTATTTGTGTCATCTTTGATTTCTTTCATCAGTGCTTTATAGTTTTCTATTTATAGATCTTTTGTTTCTTTAGGTAGATTTATTCCTAAATATTTTATTCTTTTTGTCAAGAATAGGATTGTTTACTTAATTTCTCTTTCTGTTCTCTCATTGTTAGTGTATAGGGATGTAAGGGATTTCTGTGTTAATTTTATATATCTGTATATAGCCTGCAACTTTACTATATTCATTGATATTCTAGTGATTTTCTGGTGATGTCTTTAGGGTTTTCTATGTAGAGGATCATATCATCTGCAAACAGTGAGAGCTTTACTTCTCCTTTTCCAATCTGGTTTCCTTTTATTTCTTTTTATTCTCTGATTACTGTGGCTAAAACTTCCAAAACTGTGTTAACAGTAACAGTAAGAGTGGGCACCCTTGTCTTATTCCTGACTTTAGGGGAATGCTTTTAATTTTTTGCCATTGAGGATAATGCTTGCTGTGGGTTTATCATATATGGCTTTTCTTATGTTGAGGTATGTTCCTTCTATGTCTGCTTTCTGTAGAGTTTTTTCTTTTAAATCATAAATAGGTGTTGAATTTTGTCAAAGGCTTTCTCTGCACCTATTGAGATAATCACATGGCTTTTATCTTTCAGTTTGTTAATATGGTGTATCACATTGATTGATTTGTGACTATTGAAGAATCCTTGCATCCCTGGGATAAAGACCACTTGGTCATGATGTTGAAAAACTGAAAGTGAAGGTGAAGTCACTCAGTCATGTCTGACTCTTTGTGACCCCATGGGCTGTAGCCTATCAGGCTTCTCAGTCCATGGGATTTTCCAGGCAAGAGTACTAGAGTGGGTTGCCATTTCCTTCTCCAGGGGATCTTCCTGACCCAGGGATCGAACCCAGGTCTCCCACATTGTATATGATCTTTTTAATATGTTGTTGGATTCTATTTGCTAGAATTTTGTTGAGGAGTTTTGAATCTATGTTCATCAGTGATATTAACCTCTAGTTTTCTTTATTTGTGGCACTTTTGTCTGGTTTTGATATTAGGGTGATGATGGCTTTGTAGAATGAGTTTGGAAGTTAACTTTCCTCTACGATTTTCTGTAAGAGTTTGAGTAGGATAGTTGTTAGCTCTTCTCTAAATTTTTGGTAGAATTCACCTGTGAAGCCATGTGGTCCTGGGTTTTTGTTTGTTGGAAGATTTTTAATTACAGTTTCGATTTCTATGTTTGCAATGGGTCTGTTAAGATTTTCTCTTCCTTCCTGGTTCAGTTTTGGAAAGTTGTACTTTTCTAAGAATTTGTCCATTTCTTCCAAGTTGTCCATTTTATTGGCCTATAGTTGCTGATAGTATTCTCTTATAATCTTTTGTATTTCTGTGTTGTCTGTTGTGATTTCTCCATTTTCATTTCTAATTTTGTTGATTTGATTCTTCTCCCTTTTTTTCTTGATGAGTCTGGCTGATAGTTTGTCTATTTTATTTATCTTCTCAAAGAATCGGCTTTTAGTGTTGTTGGTTTTTGCTATAGTCTTCTTTGTTTCTTTTTCATTTATTTCTGCTCTAATTTTTATTTCTTTTTTTCTACTAGCCCTGGGGTGCTTCATTTCTTCTTTTTCTAGTTGCTTTAGGTGTAAAGTTAGGTTATTTATTTGAATTTTCTCTTGTTTCTTGAGGTAAGCCTGTATTGCTATGAACCTTCCCCTTAGCATTGCTTTTAGAGTGTCCTATAGGCTTGGGTTGTCTTGTTTTCATTTTCATTTGTTTCTATGCATATTCTTATTTCCTTTTTTATTTCTTCCATGATTTGTTAGTTATTCAGAAATGTGTTGTTTAGCTTCCATATATTTGTATATTTAATAGTTTTTCTTCCCCTGTAGTTGACATCTAATCTTACTGCATTGTGATCAGAAAAGATGGTTGAAATGATTTCAATTTTTTTGAATTTACCAAGGCTAGATTTATGGCCCAGGATGTGATCTATCCTGCAGAAAGTTCTGTGTGCACTTGAGAAAAAGATGAAATTCATTGTTTCAGGGTGAAATGTCCCATAGCTATCAGTTAGGTCCAACTGGTCCATTGTATCATTTAAAGTTTGTGTTTCCATGCTAATTTTCTGTTTGGTTGATCTATTCATAGGTGTGAGTGGGGTTTTCCGAGGAAACCCGAATTGAAAGAGACACATGTACCCCAATGTTCATTGCAGCATTGTTTATAATTGCCAGGACATGGAAACAACCCAGATGTTCATCAGCAGATGAATGGATAAGAAAGCGGTGGTACATATACACAATGGAGTATTACTCAGCCCTCAAAAAGAATAAGTTTGATGCAGTTCTAATGAGATGGATGAAACTGGAGCCGATTATACAGAGTGAAGTAAGCCAGAAAGAAAAAACACCAATACAGTATACTGACACATATATATGGAATTTAGAAGATAGTAATGATGACTCCGTAAGTGAGACAATATAAGAGACACAGAGGTATAGAACGGACTTTTGGCTTCAGAGGGAGAGGGAGAGGGTGGGATGATCTGGGAGAATAGCAATGAAACATGTATACAATCATATGGGAGATGAAGCGCCAGTCTATGTTCAATACAGGATACAGGATGCTTGGGGCTAGTGTATGGGATGATCCAGGGAGATCGGGGGAGGGGAGGGGGAAGGGAGGTGGGAGGGGGCTTTAGCATGGGGAGATTGTGTACACCTGTGGCTGATTCATGTCAATGTATGGCAGAACCAATGTAGTACTGTAAAGTAAAATAAAGTATTAAATTAAAAAAAAAAAACAAAATGCTAAAAAAAAAAAAAGTCTCCCACTACTATTGTGTTACTATTAATTTCCCCTTTCATACTTGTTAGCATTTGCCTTATGTATTGAGGCTCTCCTATGTTGGGTGCATATATATTTATAATAGTTATATCTTCATCTTGGATTGATCCTTTCATCATTATGTAGTGTCCTTCCTTGTCTCTTTTCACAGCCTTTATTTCAAAGTCTATTTTATTTGATATGAGTATTGCTACACTTGCTTTCTTTTGATCTCCATTTGCATGAAATATCTTTTTACAGCCTTCACTTTCAGTCTGCATGTGTCCCTTGCTTTGAGGTGGGTCTCTTGTAGACAGCATATATAGGGGTCTTGTTTTTGTATCCATTCAGCCAGTTTTGGTCTTTTGATTGGGGCATTTAACCCATTTATATTTAAGGTAATTATTGATAAGTATGACCCTGTTGCCATTTACTTTGTTGTTTTGGGTTCGAGTTTATAAACTTTTTCTGTTTCCTATCTAGAGAAGATTCTTTAGCATTTGTTGAAGAGCTGGTTTGATAGTGCTGAATTCTCTCAGTTTTTGCTTGTCTGTAAAGCTTTTGACTTCTCCTTCATATTTGAATGAGATCCTTGCTGGTATAGTAATCTGGGTGTAGGTTTTTCTCTTTCATCACTTTAAGTATGTCCTGCCATTCCCTTCTGGCCTGAAGAGTTTATGTTCAAAGATCAGCTGTTGTCCTTATGGGAATCCCCTTGTGTTACTTGTTGCTTTTATCTTGCTGCTTTTAATATTTGCTCTTTGTGTTTGATCTTCATTAGTTTCATTAATGTATATCTTGGGGTGTTTTGTTTTTGACTTATCCTGTTTGAGCCTCTCTGGGTTTCTAGTTCTTGAGTGGCTATTTCCTTCCCCAGTTTAGGAAAGTTTTAAACTATTATCTCCTCAAGTATTTTCTCATGCCTTTATTTTTGTTTTCTTCTTCTGTGACTCCTATGATTCGAATGCTGGGGCATTAACATTGTCCCAGAGGTTGTCCCCATTTCTTTTGTTTTCCTTTTTTCTTCTCTGCTTCATTTATTTCCACCATTCTATCTTCCATGTCAGTTATCCTATTTTCTGCCTCAGTTATTCTACTGTTGGTTCCCTCTAGAGTGCTTTTAATCTCAGTTATTGCATTATTCATTATTGATTGACTCTTCTCTATTTCTTCTAGGTCCTTGTTAAACATTTCTTGCATCTTCTCAATCCTTGTCTCTAGTCTATTTATCTGTAACTCCATTTTGTTTTCAAGATTTTGGATCATCTTTACTATCATTATTCTGAATTCTTTTTCAGGTAGACTCTCTATCTCCTCTTTTGTTTGGTTTGGTGTGCATTTATCATGTTCCTTTACCTGCTGAATATTTATCTGCCTTTTCACTTTGTTTAGATTGCTGTGTTTGGGGTGCCATTTCTGTAGGTTGGAATTTTGTGGTTCCTCTTTATTGTGGAGCCTGCTCCCTGTGGGTGAGGTTGGACTAGTGGTTTGTCAAGTTTTCCTGCTTAGGGAAAACTTCTGGTGGGTGGAAATGGATCTCTTCTCTATGAAGTACAATGAAGTGTCCAGTAGTGAGTTTTGGGATATCTATGGGTTTGGCATAGCCTTTGGAAGCCTGTCTTTTAATTTTCAGGATGTGTTCCTGCTTTGCTGGAGAAATTGCGTGGTATGTCTTGCTCTGGATCTTGTTGGCTCTTGCATGGAGCTTGGTTTCAGTGAAGGAATGGAGGCTTTTAGGTGAGCTCTTGTCTATCAATATTCTCTGGAATCATGAGTTCTCTGCTGTTTTCAAGTTTTGGAGTTGAGCCTCCTCTTCTGGCTTCCAGTCTTATTCTTTCAGCAGCCTCAAGACTTCTTCACCATACAACACAGATGATAAAACACATAGGTTAATGGTGAAACAATTCTCCACAGTGAGAGACACCCAGAGAGGTTCACAGAGTGACATGGAGAAGAGGGAGGACGGAGATAGAGGTGGCCAGGAGGAGAAGAGGGGGAGTCAAAAGGGGAGAGAGCAATCAAGCCAGTAATCACACCCCTAAATGAAAATGGATACTGAGAATTAGCTTGTTCAAGGTACACAATTGATAACAAATACCAAAAAGCAAAGACTAAAAATCTAGAGTAGAGGTTAGACTCTCAAAATTACAATATTAAAAAGACAAAACAAAATCAATCACAAAAGTGATTATATATATATATATATATATGAGATTTGCTTTAAAATAGGGTCTTTTTTTTTGCAAGGTAATAGTAAGTTATATAAATGAAAATAAAGGAGTAATAAAGAGCTTACATTAAAAAAAATTAAAAAGTGGTAATAGTAAAAATATATCTAGGAATTTGTTTGAAGTTGTTGTGGTCTGTGTGGGGTCGTTCAGTTTCAGGTGGTTCCTTGTTTCAGCTTGTTCTTGTTCTCAAGGTCTATAGGTCCCCTCCAATCCTTAGTCAATGCTAACTATAGGGTTTTAATCTGTTCACCTGTCACCCCAGAGTGGCTCCCTCTTCTTTATTTTGGCTTCCTCTGTCTGCAAGTCTTTTCAGTGTCTAATTTCTACCCTGATACAAAGGGGTGAAGGCGGTCACTCATTTAGGCTCACTTGTTCAGTTGTGTTGTGAGGAGGGAGGAACACTGCAAACAAATATCACTGGCGTGTGTGGGGAGTGCTCAGTGTATGGACCACACTGGTTTTGCCCCAGATCAAAGTGGTGCATGCTTCCCAGGTCTACATTGCTCAGGCTCCAGGGTGCTCTGCAGGGGAACTGTCCAAAGCAGGCCCTGCATTTTGTGCCTTTCCCAGGTCTAAGCGGCTCACGTTCTCAGGTACTCTACACTGGCACAGACTCTGTTGGGCACGTGTTTTGTGTCCTTCCCAGGCCCAAGAAGCTCAGGCGACCAGGTGCTTGGCGAGCTCACTGTCCCAGGTGGGCTGTGCATCTTAATCACTTCCCTGGTCCCGGCTGCTCATTTGTGAGTCTAATCTGGGGAGCTGATCTCAGGCTGCAACCCTCCTGGCAGATGTCAACCATCCAGGATCCCAGGAAAAAGTGGTTAGCAGCTGGGAGCCTGCTCAGTTTGGTAGAGGATGCCAGTCTCTGGGGCCCAGCTCTGGCTGCTGCCCACCTGGCTCTCTGCCTCTGGTGAGGGGGAGGGGCCTGTATGCAGCCGGCCACCTCTCCTTTGGTGTTCGCTCAATCCTTTGCTCTGTGAGCAGGCCAGGCTGAGCCTTAGAGTCTTTCACAGGAAAGTTCTATTTTTCTCCTCTCTGTCGATCCCACAGTTTGAGTTGCTATCTCAAGTTAGCTCCTTCAGATTGTCCTCAGGGCATTCAGGCCTGGTCTTTACCCTAAACACCAATTATGCGGTCCATGCCTTCCTGTCTAGTCTCCACTTGCTGATGGTGGATATGAGCATCTGGGCCTCTTCTCTCCTGGCAGCTGCAGTTACGCACATATTCTGTGTTTTTTTTTTTTTTTTTTTCTCCCAGTTATGTTGCCCTCTGAGATTCCCAAACTCTTACAGACCTGCTTGTGAGAGGGTTTCCTACTGTGTGGAAACATCTCCTCCTTCGCGACTCCCTCCCCAGGGCGGGCGGGTCTCCATCCCTAACTCTTTTGTCTCTCTTTTTGTCTTTTATATTTTGTCCTACCTTCTTTTGTGGAGGTAGGGCTGCCTTTCTGGGTGCCTGGTGATTTCTGCCAGCTTTCAGAAGTTGTTTTGTGGAAGTTATTCAGCATTCAAATGACATTTTGATGAATTTGTGGAAGAGAAAGTGGTCTCCCTGTCCTACTCCTCTACCATCTTGGGACTGCCCCCTCCTTTTTTTCTTTTTAATGTAGGCATTTTAATAATTTAGTGCTTGTTTGATTCTTGATATATGACCATTTTTAATTTTTATGTAAAATCCTTTTCACAATCTTATCCCTCTATTCATTTATTCTCTGAACCATTGTTTCATCATATTTTTTTAGTATTAAATATTTCAATTTGTGTAACCTAAATGTTTTCTGGAAACATGCAAAAAATTATCTTCTCTAGGCAACCAAAATATATACTATTGGTTGTGTTTGTTCTATGTTAATTATTAATGTTTTCTTCAGTACGTCTGTGTAACTTTTATTAATTTACTGAACTTACACTTTGTGGCATTTATATGTACTTCTACTTCACAAAATTAGTCCTTGAGATAACTAAAAGTTGTACAATTTAGAGAGAGAGAGAGATAGACAGCTAGAGAGAAACAGAGGCATAGAGACAGAGAGACTCAGTTTGAGGAACTGGCTCCAATGATTGTGGAAGCTTGGTAATCCGAAATCCCCTGGGTAGGCAGGCAGGCTGGAGACCCAAGCAAAAATTCTAGTCTGCTGGTAGAAACCCATCTTGCTCTGGGGAAAGTCATTTTTTTTTTTTTTTTTAAGATCTTCACTTGTCTGGATGATGGTGACCCATTCAATCATAATCCATCCATTATGGAAAATAATGTGCTTTATTCAATGTCCATTGATGTAAATATTAATCTAAACCAAAAAAAAATTCTTTACAAAAGTATCCAGAATGTTTGATTAAATATTTAGGCACCCTGGCCCAGCTAAGTAGACATGTAAAATTAACCATCCCAGAGAGTGGCACTGCAGCGCATTTAGCACTGTGTCAGCTTCATAAGCAATATGCTACTTGAGTGTGTGGCAGTGAAGAATGGGGACATCTAACATTCCAAAGTGGCAGATTCTATCACGATTTCATAGAAGGAAATTATTTTTCTGGAATTTTAAGAATAAGTGTTGTTAAGATCAGTAATGGGTCCTTTTCACATAGATCATCCGGGCCTGAAAGATATTCTAGGGAATAAAAGGTCAAATATATTTTAAATGGGTGTTCCCGGGAGGTGCAGTTGTAAAGAATCTGCCTGCCAAGCAGGAATCGCAAGAGGCTTGGGTTTGATACTTGGGTTGGGAAGATCCCCTGGAGTAGGAAATGACAACCCACTCTAGTATTCTTGTATTGAAAATTTCATGGGCAGAGGAGTCCGGTAGGCTATAGTCCATTGGGTTGCAAAGAGTCCAAGACAACTGAGTACCACAACTACCACCATATTTGTAAATGGTTGTATGTGATTCCTTTCTTAGACGTTAACAGAACACATGTATATTTATTAGAATGGTGATAAAGTTAGATTAAAATATCCTACCAGTAGACACAGGATTTTGTTTATAAAAGAGAGAATTATATCTGTTTAGTAAAATACTTTTCTAGGCTGCTGGGAGAAGGTGAGGTCCCAAGGACTTGCATTAGCAAGATACAAAGTCACAAGGGAGATGGTTAAATCAGTGTGCCTTAGAAATACATAGAGACTTTAGGGTGGAGGGGGCTAAGAGAAAGGAGAAGGCAATGGCATCCCACTCCAGTACTCTTGCCTGGAGAATCCCATGGACGGAGGGTCCTGGTGGGCTGCAGTCCATGGGGTCGCTAAGAGTCGGACATGACTGAGCGACTTCCCCTTCACTTTTCACTTTCATGCATTGGAGAAGGAAATGGCAACCCACTCCAGTGTTCTTGCCTGGAGAATCTCAGGGACGGGGAAGCCTGGTGGGCTGCTGTCTATGGGGTCACACGGAGTCAGACATGACTGAAGCGACTTAGCAGCAGGGTAGAGAGAAGAGAGAAAGCAGGAGGAAGGAGAAACCACAGTAACTGAGTAACAGGGTAGATTTCGTTATTTTCCTCATTGCCATGTAACTCCAATTTATTATAGTTCATTTCACAAGCAAAGAAGTGTGAGAAGAATGTGACTGATTTCTTCACTTGTGTCAACACTGAGTTGGAGTTAGGGGAATAGCTGTAAGACACAGCAGAGAACCAAAATTCAGGAAACATGGGCTGTCAGAACCAGTGGTGTCATGGGCTTATATAAACATGGGAGTATTTTATAGAAATATGGGAAGTAATGGATTCTCCCTCAAGCCAAAGCCACGGGGTTCATAACCACCCTTCTTTTTCAGTGCTAAAGTACAGAAGAGCCCAGTTGGCATCTGAATGGTGTGTATGCATGTTTTCATAGACAGGTGATGAAAGTGCACTAAAATGTTGCCAAATGTCCTTTCTCAGTGATTAGCTCTCAAGCAGCATTTACTTTCTTCTCTATTTGTTGTTGTTGTTCAGTCACTAAGTTGTGTCTGACTTTTTGTGACCCCGTGGACTGCAGCATGCCAGGCTTCCCTGTCCTTCACTATCTCGCAGAGTTTGCTCAAATTCATGTCCCTTGAATCAGTGATGCTATCTAACCATCTCATCCTCTGCTGCCCCCTTCTCCTTTTGCCTTCAATCTTTCCCAGCATCAAGGTCTTTCCCAACCAGTAAGCTCTTTGTATCAGGTGGCCAAAGGATTGCAACTTCAGCTTCAGCATCAGATTTTCCAATGAATATTCAGGGTTGATTTCCTTTCGGATGGACTGGTTTGATCACCTTGCAGTCCAAGGGACTCTTAAGAACCTTCTTCAGCACCACAATCTGAGAGCATCAATTCTTCAGCACTTGGCCTTCTTTATGGTTCCACTCTCACATCCATACATGACTACTGTGTTTGAATCTTCTCCAGTAAACATGTACTATTTTTTATAATCAGATTAATTAAAATTTTAATTTTTATTACTAAAAAGCATTCTAAAATATTGCTTAATTCAGGTAGGATTTTGGTAGACATTTGGCAGCAGTCTGCTCCCCAAGATTGCCTACTCCAAGACTAAGCCTCCGGAAGAGCTTAGAATGTGGCTAATTAAGGTTTCCGATTACAAATCCACATGTCTTCATAGATAGTCTAGCTGAGGTAGTAGAGATAGTCCTTTACGGAATTAAATCTGACAGCACAGGTAGTTGAAGAAGGCCATCCTGCCTCTGTTATGAAGTGACCTAAGAGAGTGCCCTCAGTTTGGACTCACAGCAATCAATGCCCTAGGCTTAAACCATTCTTTAGTTTATTACATGCTTTCTCTTACTGGAAGAACTAGGTAGGTGGTTTTTCAACTAACTAAATTTTAAGGTTAGAATTCTTTCTTGAAAATGTATTTGTACTGCCTATGTTCTATTTTCAACAACATTGATCTCCGGGAAAATGTATTTTTTCTATTTGGTCACCAAGAATCCATCTTGACTTTAGGCCATGATCTTGGGGGCACAAACTAATTCATGTGGTTAGTTAGGCTTGAAATACTCTTAGCTCTGGTACATCCCACAGCATTCTAGGGCTTTTCCTCAGCTTTGCTTCTGTCCATGTGGTTTCCTTCCTCCTGTCTATTTCTCAAGAGTCAGTGCAGCAAGGGGGTCACAAGCATGCACGTGGGAGTTGAATGGTTGACTTCTAACCTTGGCTTGGCCATTTAGTGAAGGCATGATCTCATGTAATCTACTTGACCTCTCTAAGTCTCAACTGACTCATCTATAATGTGCAAAAAACCCAGCACATTCCTCAGAAGTTGTTGTGAGGGTTAATTAGATGATGGATGAAAAATCCTTAGCAGACTCTAGCACATCCTGAGTACTCAAATAAACATAAGCTGTTATTTCTTGAAAAACACCATCTCACTTTCTACTTCCCTTCAGCCTTTCATGATATTCTTGTAAGGCTGATATCAGAGTCTACCAAATCTCCAGCTGTTTCCACATCTTCACTTTTTTTCATCAGGGTGCAGTAAAAAGAGTGTGAACTTTGAAGTTAGGGAGACCTGGTTTAAAACTGTGGGTACTTAACTTACAGTGTGATTCCTGGCCACTTGTGTCCTTTAACTTTCCGAATATCAGTTTTTTTCAGGTATAGAGACAATAAAACCAACTTAAAGAGCTTGTGAAGATGATTACACATCCTCATCCCTTCGATGCCAGTTATCAAGGTACTCAGCCCATAGTAGGTCCTGCAATGAAAGTAAGCAATACACTCTTTCTTTGTATCTGAGTTTAAGATTTCACTTCCTCAGTCAACCCACTACCTTACCTTACCTTCTTCTCACTCCCTGCCTTACCAGAAAAGCCATATCTTCAAGTCTCATTCAAGAACAGATTAGTAGGAGATAAGAATCTGCCTGCCAATGCAGGGGACAAGGGTTCAGTCCCTGGTCCAGGAAGATTCTGCATGCCAGAGCAATTGAGCCATGAACCTCCACTACTGAAGCCCGTGTACTTAGAGCCTATGTTCTGCAACAAGAGAAGCCACTGCAGTGAGAAGCCCACACATCGCAACAAAGAACAGACCAGAACCTCAGCCCGAATCAGCCATAGGTAGACATTTATCCCCTCCCTTTTGAACCTCCCTCCCATCTCCTGCCCCATCCCACCCCTCTAGGTGGATACAGAGCCCCTGTTTGAGTTTCCTGAGCCATGTAGCAAATTCCCATTGGCTATCTATTTTACCTATGGTAACGTAAGTTTCCATGTTATTCTCTCTATGCATCTCACCCTCTCCTCCCCTCTCCCCATGTCCATAGGTTTATCCTCTATGTCTGTTTCATTCAATAAGAAATAAATTAACTAAAAAAAAAAAAAAAAAGAATAGTCCCAGTTCACTGTAGCTACAGAAAGTCTGTGAGCAGCAATAAAGACCCAGCACAACTCAAAGTAAATAAATAAATACTAGTTTATAATGGAAAAAAAACAGTAAATTAGTAGGATTGTTAAAATCTGAATTTGGATTCTGCTGCTGCTGCTGCTAAGTCACTTCAGTCGTGTCCAACTCTGTGCCACCCCACAGATGGTAGCCCACCAGGCTCTCCCATCCCTGGGATTCTCCAGGCAAGAGCACTGGAGTGGGTTGCCATTTCCTTCTCTAGAATTTGAATCCTACTTTTCCCATATTTATGCTGGTAAGTTTGAGTACAGTTTCCGACGTTCTATTTTTTCTCTTCTTTATTTTTTATTTTTACTTTATTTTGCTTTACAATATTGTATTGGTTTTGCCATACATAGACATGAATCAGCCACGGGTGTACATGAATTCCCAATCCTGAACCCCTCTCCCACCTCCCACCCCATATCATCTCTCTGGATCATCACCGTGCACCAGCCCCAAGCCTCTTGTATCCTGTATCCAACATAGACTGGTGATTCATTTCTTACCTGATAGTATACATGTTTCAATGCCATTCTCCCAAATCATCCCACCCTCTCCCTCTTCCACAAAGTCTAAAAGTCTGTTCTCTACATCTGTGTCTCTTTTGCTGTCTCACTTTCCTCTTCAATGTATGGCAAAACCAATACAGTATTGTAAAGCAAAATAAAATTAAAATTAAAAAAAAACAGAAATAATGATAAGTACTTCAAAAGGCTTTTGTAGGTATCAAATTAAGTTGACTTAGTATATTCCAAGCACTTGCCATGAGCCCACCATTATGCTAGGTAGTGGGATTGAAACTGAGCCAGCTGGATAGTGTGTTTGTACAGTGCTGAGCACAAGTTTGGTATCCAGAAAGCTTCAGCTGATAATGTCTGCTATCATCACCATCACCATCATCATCATCATTATATCTGCATTATGCTATATAACCATGGAATCATTCAATGACACTTTAGATCCTCTAGTCTCAGTCAAAATAAAGAAATCATTCTATCTTCTAAGGACGGCTGGGGAACTGCTTTTCCACAGAGGTACTCATGATACATGATACACCATGCAACAGTTAAAACCACAAGTAAGGTGAATTTTTAAAAGTCATTCTCACATATGATTGAGGTTGCAAATCATTGGTGTGGTAGTTAGTACCTGACTGAAGGGTAACTGTAGATTGTTTAATCCTAAGGGACAAATAATGTTTTAAATATTAAGTGACTGAACAGTAGGATGGAGAGATTATGGTATGTTCATACAGTGAAATGCTACACGGCATTGAAAAACAATGGGCTAAGATGAAAAACATCTTCCTAAATGTAACAAAGTGGAAATCTCACAAATATTATGAGCAAAAGAGGTCAGATAAAAAAGAATATAATAAGGTATGGTTCAATTTACATCATGAACAAGACAGACAAAACTTATCTATGGTGGTAGAATTAGAATGGAGAAGGCAATGGCACCCTACTCCAGTACTCTTGCCTGGTAGGCTGCAGTCCATGGGGTTGTGAAGAGTCGGACACGACTGAAATGACGCAGCAGCAGCAGCAGCAGCAAAAGTTGAATTGTGGTTATCTTTGGGGGAATAGGAATTGACTGGGAAGGGCACAAAGAAAACTTCTAGCTGATACAAATCTTCTAGTTGATCTGCTGCTGCTGCTGCTAAGTCACTTCAGTCGTATCCAACTCTGTGTGACCCCATAGACGGCAGTCCACCAGGATCCCCCGTCCCTGGGATTCTCCAGGCAAGAACAATGGAGTGGGTTGCCATTTCCTTCTCCAATGCATGAAAGTGAAAAGTGAAAGGGAAGTCACTCAGTCGTGTCCGACTCTTTGTCACCCCATGGACTGCAGTCCACCAGGCTCCTCCGTCCATGAGATTTTCCAGGCAAGAGTACTGGAGTAGGTAGGTGATGACAAATGATCTCTGTTTCTTTCTTTCTCTTGTTCTAGCTCTGGCTCTCAGCAGCTTGTTACATTTTATATATGTTAAAATGTATCCAGCTGTTAACTGAAGATGTATGCAAATTACTAGATGTAACATTGCATTTAGTGTTAATAGTGAAAGTGAAGAGTGAAGTCGCTCAGTCGTGTCCGACTCTTTGCGACCCCGTGGACTGTAGCCCACCAGGCTGCTCCTCCGCCCATGGGATTCTCCAGGCAAGAATACTGGAGTGGGTTGCCATTCCCTTCTCCAGGGGATATTCCCAACCCAGGTCTCCTGCATTGCAGGCAGAGGATTTAACCTCTGAGCCACCAGGGAAGCCCAGTGTTAATAGTAATTCAGTTCAATTCAATTCAGTCACTCAGTCCTGCCTGACCACCAACTACCCAAGCTTGCTCAATCCATTGAGTCGGTGATGCCACCCAACCATCTCATACTCTATCATCCCTTCTCCTCCCACCTTCAATCTTTCCCAGCATCAGGGTCTTTTCCACTGAGTCAGTTTTTCCCATCAAGTGGCCAAAGTATTGGAGTTTCAGCTTTAGTATCAGTCCTCCCAATGAATATTCAGGACTGATCTCCTTTAGGATTGACTGAGTTTGACCTCCTTGCAGTCCAAAGGACTCTCAAGAGTCTTTTCCAACACCACAGTTCAAAAGCGTCTTCTATTCAATGCTCAGCTTTCTTTGCGGTCTCTCATATCCATACATGACTACTGGAAAAACCACAGCCTTGACTAGATAGACCTTTGTTGGCAAAGTAATGTCTCTGCTTTTTAATATACTGCCTAGTATATCAGACAGCATATTGGTCATAGCTTTTCTTCCAAGGAGAAAGAGTCTTTTAATTTCATGGCTGCAGTCACCATCTGCATTGATTTTAGAGCCCAAGAAAAGAAAGTCTATCACTGTTTTCATTGTTTCCCCATCTATTGGCCATGAAGTGATGGGACTGGATGCCATGATCTTAGCTTTCTGAATGTTGAGTTTCAAGCCAGCTTTTGCACTCTCCTCTTTCACTTTTATCAAGGGGTTCATTAGTTCATCTTTGGGTCCATAATGGTGGTATCTTCTGCACATCTGAGGTTATTGATATTTCTCCCAGCAATCTTGATTCCAGCTTGTCCTTCATCCAGCCTAGCATTTTGCATGATGTACTCTGCATATAAGTTAAATAAACTGAGTGACAATATACAGACTTGACACACTCCTTTCCCAATTTGGAACCAGTCTGCTATTCCATGTCTGGTTCTAACTGTTGCTTCTTGACTTGAATACAGATTTCTAAGGGGGCAGGTAAAGTGGTCTGGTATTTCCATCTCTTTAAGGATTTTTTTACAGTTTGTTGTAATACATAGTCAAAGGCTTTGGCGTAGTCAATAGAGCAGAAGTAGATGCTTTTCTGGAACTCTGTTGCTTTTACAAAGATCCAAGAGATAGTGGCAATTTGACTTCTGGTTCTTCTGCTTTTTCTAAATCCAGCTTGATCATCTGGAAGTTCATGGCTCATAAACTGTTGAAACCACATTTGGAGAATTTTGAGCTTTACTTTGCTAGCGTGTGAGATGAGTGCAATTGTGTGCTAGCTTGAACATTCTTCTTTGGTGTTACCTTTCTTTGAGATTGGAATGAAAACTGACCTTTTCCAGTCCTGTGGCTACTGCTGAGGTTTCCAAATTTGCTGGCATATTGAGTGCAGCATTTTAACATCATCATCTTTTAGGACTTGAACTAGCTTAATTGGAACTCCATCACCTCCATTAGCTTTGTTCATAGTGATGCTTCCTAAGCCAACTTGACTTTTCACTCCAGGATGTCTGGCTCTAGATGAGTGATCACATCATCGTTATTGGGGTCATTAAGATCTCTATTGTATAGTTCTTCCATGTATTCTTGCCATCTCTTCTTAATATCTTCTGCTTCTGTTAGGCCCCCACTCTTTCTGTACTTTACTGTGTCCATCTTTGCATGAAATGTTCTCTTGGTATCTCTAATTTTCTTGAAGAGATTTCTAGTCTTTCCTATTCTATTGTTTTCCTCTATTTCTTTGCATTGATCACGGAAGAAGGCTTTCTTCCCTCTCCTTGCTATTCTTTGGAACCCTGCATTCAGATGAGTGTATCTTTCATTTTTATTGTTGTTGTTGATGCCATAGTTGTTGAATTTTATTATTTTTTTCAGATTTTATTTTTATTGTTTTACTTTACAATATTGTATTGGTTTTGCCATACATCAACACGAATCCATCACGGGTGTACACATGTTCCCAATCCTGAACCCCCCCTCCCACCTCCCGCCCCATATCATTTCCCTGGGTCATCCCAGTGCACCAGCCCCAAGCATCCTGTATCCTGCATTGAACCTAGACTGGTGATTCATTTCTTATATGATAA
>SJYC01049227.1:0-11087 GCA_006408675.1 Madoqua kirkii
ATTAAGGTTTTTTTTTTTTCAATTTTATTGTGTCTTTTATTATTTGTTTCTTTTTATTCCTTAATTTTTCCTTGCATTACCATCACTATATAACCCCATTATGACACAATGCTAGCTTATTTCATATGGTGGTTCTATATTTCCTGTTATCTCATTATATTGTCAAAATTCAGACCAATGTCTCAAACTTTTTATTCTGAAAAAATATTTAGAATTTCAAAGACTTTTGTTTACAAGAGTTATATCTATTAAAGTGTATTATATTAAGAATATGAATTAAATCTGACCGATCAGAAATAAATGCAAGCTCTTTTATACACTGTGAAAGATAGTGGAACGCTGAATAACCTGCACTAATTTGGGCTGTTGCAAACTAAAGTCTACCCTGGTCTGATAAGCTAGTCAATATTCCAGGGGAAATGAACTCACAAGCCAAAATAACAAGACACTTGAGTAGCATAACTATTTCAAATGAATATAACTTATGAATATAACACAAAAAAATAGATAGCATGATTATCTCTTTTACTATTTTTGGTTAGTAAAAATACTAAAAGAGATAATAGAAGTTATTAGCAATTTTAAATAAAACCAAGAAAATATAAAAAGTCTAAGTAGGAATACTAAATATGGGAAGATACTAGTTAAACTAATGACTGTAAGTAAAAGGACCTGTCCTTGGTGTCTGGAGAGCTGTGAAGGAGAAAGCCAGATATGGGATGCCCATCAGTTATTTGTGACTGGTCAGAGCTTCATTCTTTGCCCACCCAGAAACATCCTTAGACCATAAAATGTAATCAACCCCAGGAGTTTGGAAGGAGGATTTATGTTCAAGGTCAGTCTTTGCTGTTGTTCTTAGAACCTCACAAGTACCTATCTTGTGTAGAGTCTTGTTTGCATCACTTAGAACTGGACCACAGCTGAGAGCCACAAGTAGGAAAACAGAAAGTGTTTTTCCTGAAGCTATAACAGAGGAGAGCTGAACAGGCAGCCAGATGTTTCTATTTCATTGTGTCCACCCAAAGTACAGTTCTGCCTTCTATTAAACCCCATCCATATACCATTCAAAATAGCATAATTCCAGGTCTCCTGGAAATTTCTTTGTGTTTTCCCTTTGTAGTTCCCTGTGGAAGGAAGTCAGCTTTCATACTGGTTAAGTGCCTTGATCCTAATCCTAGTTCTAACTATTCTCAAGAGTATCATCTTGGATAAGTTACTTTATTTCTCTTTAGTTTTAATATGCATAAAATGGTCCTCTTATGTACCAACATAAATAGAAATATAAAGATTAGAAAAAAATGTATATGCAGTAGTTAGCATTATTACTGATACAGAGCATATACTTAATAAACTATAGCTGTTGCTATATTACTGCTGTTGTAACTGTTGTTATGACTGATCCCTAGAGCTGAACCTACTTTTCTATTCTGCAATGGGATGTTCTGCCTAATGGAGTGTAATGTTGCTGTGCATATACTGTAAAAAAGTCTTTATTGTATTTTGAATCACATCACTGAGATTGTCTATGAGGTCATATATATGTGGTTAGTAAGGATTTGGGGGTTTGGGGTCCAGGAAAGGAGATGTGGCTCATAGAAGTCTCACTGAATGGAAGTAACTGACCCTTGCAATGTGCTGGAGAAACAGCAGGCAGGGGATGGATGGCCAGCCACCTCATGCCCGAGGCCAGGGGCGGTGGCTGGGAAGAGCAACCCACATCCAAGAGTGGTGGCTGCACTGGCGCAGAAGGGCCTAGAGGAGCTATCCCAGATTGAAGATCAGGAAGGGTGGTGGTGAGGAGACATCCTTTATCCAAGGTAAGGAGCAGTGGCTGCACTTTGCTGGAGCAGCTGTGAAGAGATACCCCACGCCCAAGGTAAGAGAAACCCAAGTAAGATGGGAGGTGTTGCAAGAGGGCATCAGAGGGCAGACACACTGAAAACATACTCACAGAAAACTAGTCAATCTAATCACACTAAGACCACAGCCTCGCCTAACTCAATGAAACTAAGCCATGCCTATGGGGCCACCCAAGACGGGCAAGTCATGGTGGAGAGTTCTGACAGAATATGGTCCACTGGAGAAGAGAAAGGCAAACCACTTCAGTATTCTTGCCTTGAGAACACCATGAAGAGTATGCAAAGGCAAAATAATAGGATACTCAATGAGGAACTCCCCAGGTCAGTAGGCGTCCAATATGCTACTGGAGATCAGTGGAGAAATAACTCCAGAAAGAATGAAGGGATGGAGCCAAAGCAAAGACAATACCCTGCTGTGGATGTGACTGGTGATAGAAACAAGGTCCAATGCTATAAAGAGCAATAAATATTGCATAGGAACTTGGAATGTCAGGTCCATGAATCAAGGCAAATTGGAAATGTTCAAACAAGAGATGGCAAGAGTGAACGTCGACATTCTAGGAATCAGCGAACTAAAATGGATTGGAATGGGTGAATTTAACTCAGATGACCATTATATCTACTACTTTGGGCAGGAATACCTCAGAAGAAATGGAGTAGCCATCATGATCAACAAAAGAGTCCGAAATGCAGTACTTGGATGCAATCTGAAAAACGACAGAATGGTCTCTGTTCGTTTCCAAGGCAAACCATTCAATACCACCATAATCCAAGTCGATGCCCCAACCAGTAATGCTGAAGAAGCTGAAGTTAAATGGTTCTATGAAGACCTATAAGACCTTGTAGAACTAACACCCAAAAAAGATGTCCTTTTCCACTCTAGGGGACTGGAATGCAAAGGTAGGAAGTCAAGAAACACCTGGAGTAACAGGCAAATTTGGTCTTGGAATGTGGAATGAAGCAGGGCAAAGACTAATAGCGTTTTGCCAAGAAAATGCACTGGTTATAGCAAACACCCTCTTCCAACAACACAAGAGAAGATCGCTGAAGAACACTTTCTTATCTCTCCTTGCTATTCTTTGAAACTCTGCATTCAGATGCTTATATAGGAACATTGCCTATACATGGACATCACCAGATGGTCAACACCGAAATCAGACTGATTATATTATTTGCAGCCAAAGATGGAGAAGCTTTATACAGTCAGCAAAAACAAGATCGGGAGCTGACTGTGGCTCAGATCATGAACTCCTTATTACCAAATTCAGACTTAAATTGAAGAAAGTAGGGAAAACCCGCTAGACCATTCAGGTATGACCTAAATCAGATCTCTTATGATTATGCCATGGAAGTGAGAAATAGATTTAAGGGACTAGATCTGATAGATAGAGTGCCTGATGAACTATGGAATGAGGTTCATGACATTGTACAGGAGACAGGGATGAAGACCAACCTCATGGAAAAGAAATACAAAAAAGCAAAATGGCTGTCTGGTGAGGCCTTACAAATAGCTGTGAAAAGAAGAGAAGAGAAAAGCAAAGGAGAAAAGGAAAGATATAAGCATCTAAATGCAAAGTTCCAAAGAATAGCAAGGAGAGATAAGAAAGCCTTCTAAGGCAATCAATGCAAAGAAATAGAGGAAAACAACAGAATGGGAAAGACTAGAGATCTCTTCAAGAAAATTAGAGATACCAAGGGAACATTTCATGCAAAGATGGGCTCAATAAAGGACAGAAATTGTCTGGATCTAACAGAAGCAGAAGATATTAAGAAGAGGTGGCAAGAATACACAGAAAAACTGTTCAAAAAGGATCGTCACAACCTGGATAACCACAATGGTGTGATCACTCATCCAGAGCCAGACATCCTGGAATGTGAAGTCAAGTGGGCCTTAGAAAGCATCACTATGAACAAAGCTAGTGGAGGTGATGGCATTCCAGTTGATCTACATCAAATCCCGAAAGTTGATGCTCTGAAAGTGCTGAACTCAATATGTCAGCAATTTTGGAAAACTCAGCGGTGGCTACAGGACTGGAAAAGGTCAGTTTTCATTCCAATCCCAAAGAAAGGCAATGCCAAAGAATGCTCAAACTACCGCACAGTTGCACTAATCTCACATGCTAGGTCCAATGTTAGGACTCCAAGCTTCCAATGCTGGGGACAAGGGTTCCACCTCTGGTCAGGGAACTAAGACCTCACGTGCCACTTACACAGGTGTGTTAGTGCGAGAGCCAGACCAACTAAATCATTAATGTCAATAAACCAATGGACAAGGGCTAGAGGAAGACTAATTTTTTGGAGAGATGAATATTTTTTTGGCATCAGACTCTACTAGAAAGAACCCACCTGGCAATGCAGGTAGATGTAAGAGACATGGGTTTGATCCCTAGGCTGGGAAGATCTCCTGGAGGAGGGCATGGCAACCTACTCCAGTATTCCTGCATGGGGAATCCCACGGACAGAGGAGTCCAGTGGTGACTTCAAAGTTGGGCATGAAATATTTATCAGTGTCCCACTGATGACTGTAGCCTGCTTGGCGGGCTACAGTCCTTGGAATCGCTAAGAGTTGGACCCAACTGAGCGACTAACCACATACACACACACCACTGATGACAATAATGGGCAAATTTAAAATTAATACATGATTTGAATTCAAGTGATTATTTCTGATTTATATTAGAAAATTATAATCAAATGACACTGAATTTCAGGCTGTATGACTTTTGGCAGAAACCTGGATAATCCCATGGACTGAGGAGCCTGGCAGGCTACTGTCCAAAGGAGTGCACAGAGTCGGACAGGACTGAGGTAATTAGCGTAACTAGATAGCCATAATGAAGTGCTGCGTTAGTAGCTCAGTCATGTCTGATTCTGAGACCCCATGGCCCACCAGGGTCGTCTGTCCATAGGATTCTTCAGGTAAAGATACTGGGTTGCCCTTTCCTGCTCCAGGGGATCTTCTCGACCCAGGGGTCGATCCAGGGTCTCCTGCATTGTGGGCAGATTCTTTATTGTCTGAACCACCAAGGAAGTGCTAGAGAGCCACAATAGCAACAGGAATTTCAGATCTGGAAAGCAGATCAGCCCACTGACCACTGATGGGGAATCGTGTGGCACCAAGCAAAGCCTCATGACGACACATCTCCTACCAACACTGAGCGCACCAAGGCCTGCTCACACCTCCCTTGTAGTTACCCCTGAAGCCTCTCTGCCCCTCACCTATAAAATATGATGCATTTTCATTATTTAAAAAGATCAGAGCACAGAAGGTGATACATTAAAAATAATCTTTATGTACATATTTTTTCTTTTCTTTTTTTCTCTAAAACAGAATCATTCTGTCCATACTACTCTGTAACTTGATTTTTTATTTATTAATATATATTTGGACACTTTTTTATATCAATATAGACACAGATGACCCACTTTTTCTCACTTTTAAGTGATGACATAAAAATGGCTACAAGTTACAACTGAGTAATACCATACCCCACAGATGGCCACTTATGCTGTCTGCATATTTTCATTAGTATAAATGAATGTCCACCAGCCTATATTTTTTCAACTTTATGCAAGTATTGAGAAATGCTGGGCTGGAAGAAGCACAAGCTGGAATCAAGATTGCTGGGAGGAATATCAATAACCTCAGATATGCAGATGATACCACCCTTATGGCAGAGAGTGAAGAGGCTTTAAAAAGCCTCTTGATGAAAGTGAAAGAGGAGAGTGAAAAGCTGGCTTAAAGCTCAACATTCAGAAAACAAAGATCATGGTATCTGGTCCCATCACTTCATGGCAAATAGAAGGGGAAACAGTGGAAAGAGTGTCAGACTTTATTTTTTGAAGCTCCAAAATCACTGTAGATGGTGACTGCAGCTATGAAATTAAAAGACGCAGCTATGAAATTAAAAGACGCAGCCATGAAATTAAAAGACGCTTACTCCTTGGGAGGAAAGTTATGACCAATCTAGATAGCATATTAAAAAGCAGAGACGGTTACTTTGCCAACAAAGGTCTGTGTAGTCAAGGCTATGGTTTTTCCAGTAGTCCTGTATGGATGTGAGAGTTGGACTGAAAAGAAAACTGAATGCCGAAGAATTGACGCTTTTGAACTGTGGTGTTGGAGAAGACTCTTGAGAGTCCCTTGGACTGCAAGGAGATCCAACCAGTCCATTCTGAAGGAGATCAGCCCTGGGATTTCTTTGGAAGGAATGATGCTAAAGCTGAAACTCCAGTACTTTGGCCACCTCATGTGAAGAGTTGACTCATTGGAGAAGACTCTGATATTGGGAGGGATTGGTGGCAGGAGGAGAAGGGGATGACAGAGGATGAGATCCTGGATGGCATCACTGACTCGATGGCCATGTCTGAGTGAACTCAGGGAGTTGGTGATGGACAGGGAGGCCTGGCGTGCTGCTATTCATGGGGTCGCCAAGAACTGGATATGACTGAGCGACTGAACTGAACTGATCATGTATGAACTGATCTAGCATGTACGTTTTTTTGGTCATGTTACATGGCCTGGAGGATTTTGGGTCTCTGACTGGGGATTGAACCTGGGCCTTGCAGTGGAAGAATGGAGTCCTAACTAATGGACTGTCAGGGAATTACCATTTTGTGTGTGTGTGTGAAATTGAAGTATAGTTGATTTACAATGTTGTCTTAGTTTGTGTATACAAGAAAGTGGCTCAGTTAACATATATATATTATGGTTCATCATAGGATATTGGATATAGTTCTCTATGCTACTCAGCAGGACCCTGTTGTTTATCTATTCTATACATAGAAGTTTGCATTTGCTAATCCAAAACTCCTCACGTATCCCTCTGCCCAAACCCTTCCCCTTTGAAAACCATAAGTTTGTTCTCTATGTGTATGAGTCTGTTTCTGTTTCATTAATAAGTTCATTTGTATGTGATTAACCAAATCAACAAATTAAAGAATAAAAATTATATGGTCATCTCAATAGATGCAGAAAAATTTTTGACAAAATTCAAATTTATGATAAAAAATCTCTAGAAAGTGGGCATAGATGTTCAGTTCAGTTCAGTTGCTCAGCCATGTCTAACTCTTTGTGACCCTATGGACTGTAGCATGCCAGGCTTCCCTGTCCATCACCAACTCCTAGAGCTGATGCAAGCTCATGTCCATAGAATTGGTGATGCCAACAAACCATCTCATCCTCTGTTGTCCCCTTCTCCTCCTGCCTTCAGTCTTTCACAGTATCAGGGTCTTTTCCAATGAGTCAGTCTTAGAATCAAGTTGCCAAAGTATTGGTTTCAGGTTCAGTATCAGTCCTTATAATGAATATTCAGGACTGATTAACTTTAGGATGGACTGTTTGGATCTCCTTGCAGTTCAAGAGACTCTCAAGGGACTTCTCCAAAACCACAGTTCAAAAGCATCTACTATTCAGTGCTCAGCTTTCTTTATAGTTTATCCATATATGACTACTGTAAAAACCATGGCTTTGACTAGACGGACCTTTGTTGTCAAAGTAATGTCTCTGCTTTTGAATATGCTGTCTAGGTTGGCATAGCTTCTCTTCCAAGGAGCAAACATCTTTTAATTTCATGGCTGCAGTCACCATCTGCATTGATTTTGGAGTCCAAGAAAAGAAAGTTTATCATTGTTTACATTGTTTCTGCATCTATTTGCCATGAAGCGATGGGGCTGGATGGCATGATCTTAGCTGTTTGAATGTTGAGTTTCAAGCCAGCTTTTTCACTCTCCTCTTTCACTTTCATCAAGAGGCTCTTTAGTTCTTCTTCGCTTTCTTCCATAAGGGTGGTGTCATCTGCATGTTTGAAGTTATTGATATTTCTCCAAGCAATCTTGATTCCAGCTTGTGCTTCCTACAGCCTAGCATTTCTCATGATGTATTCTGCATATAAGTTAAATAATCAGAGTGACAATATACAGCCTTGATGTACTCCTTTTCTGATTTGGAACCAGTTCCTAGCAAAGTAATGCTCAAAATTCTCCAAGCCAAGCTTCAACAGGGCATAGAGGGTACATACCTCAACATAATAAAGGCCATATATGACAAACCTACAGCTATCATCATACTCAATGATGAAATCTGAAAGTATTCCCTCTAAGTTCAGGAACAAGATAAGGATATCCATTCTCACCACTTTTATTCAACATAGTTTTTGAAGTCTTAGCTATAGCAACCACAGAAGAAAAAGAAGTAAACAGAATTAAAATTAGAAAAGAAGTTAAACTGTTACTGTTTGCAGATGACATGATACTTTACATAGAGGATCATAAAGCTACCAGAAAACCACTATCATTGATGAATTTGGTTAAGTTATAGGTTGCAAAGTTACCACTCAGAAATCTGTTGCTTTTCTGTACACTAACAATGAAAGATCAGAAAGAGAAATTCAAGAAGCAATTCCATTTACAATTAAATGAAAAAGAATAAAATACCTAGGAATAAACCTACCTAAGATGACAAAAGACTGGTACTCTGAAAACCATAAAATACTGATGAAAAAAAATCAAAGAAGATATAAACAGATGGAAAGATATATCATATTCATAGATCATTGTTGTTCAGTCACTCAGTCGTGTCCAGCTCTTTGCGACCCCATGAACTGCAGCACTCAGCTTCCTTATCCATCACTATCTCCCAGAGTTGGCTCAGAACTCTTGTTCATTGAGTCAATGATGCCATCCAACCATCTCATCCTCTGTCATCCCCTTCTCCTCCTGCCCCCAATCTTTCCCAACATCAAGGCCTTTTCCAATCAGTCAGCTATTTGCATCATGTGGCCAAAACGTTGGAGCTTCAGCTTCAGAATCAGCCCTTCCAATGAATATTCAGGATTCATTTCATTTAAGATTGACTGCCTTGATCTCCTTGCTGTCCAAGGGACATTCATGAATCTTATCTAGCGCCACAGTTCAAAAGTGTAAACTGTTTGACACTCAGGCTTCTTTATGGTCCAACTCTCACATCTATAGACAACTACTGGAAAAACCATAGCTTTGATTATACAAACCTTTTGTTGGCAAAATGATGTCTCTGCTTTTTAATACATTGTCTAGCTTTGTAAAACTTTTCTTCCAAGGAGCAAGCATCTTTTAATTTCATGACTGCAGTCACCTTCCCCAGTGATTCTGAAGTCCAAGAAAATAAAGTTTGTCAGTTTCCATCCCCCCCCCAACCCCCTCCCCCCCAGCTATTTGCCATGAATCTTATCTGATGGGACCAGATACCATGATCTTAGTTTTTTTTTTTTTAAATAAATTTATTTATTTTAATCTTAGTTTTTGAATGTTGAGTTTTAAGTCAGCTTTTTCACTCTCCTCTTTCACCTTCATCCAGGTGAAAAGAGAGGCTTTTCAAGCATCATCAAAAAGTTCTTTAGTTCCTGTGCACTTTTTTCCTTTAGGGTGGTGTCATCTACATATCTGAGGTTATTGATATTTCTGTCAGCAATCCTGATTCCAGCCTGAGTTTTGTCCAGCCCAGAATTTCATATGATGCACTCTGCACTTAAGTTAAATAAGGAGGGTGACAATATACAGCCTTGACACACCCTCTCCTAATTTGGGACCAGTGCATTGTTTCATATCTAGTTCATGTCTAGTCTTTGGCTTGCATACAGGTTTCTTAGGAGGCAGGCGAGGTGGTCTGGTATTCTTCCCATCTCTTTAAGAATTTTCCATAGTTTGCTGTGATCCACACAATCAGAGGCTTTATGTAGTCAATGAAGCAGAAGTAGTTATTTTTGTGATTCCTAAAATGTCAATGTTCACTCTTGCCATCTCCTGTTTGACCACTTCCTATTTACCTTGATTCATGGACCTAACATTCCAGGTTCCTATTCAATACTTTTCTTTACAGCACCAGACTTTACTTTCGCCCCAAGATACATTCACAACTGAGTGTTATTTCCTCTTTGGCTCAGTCCTTTCATTCCTCTGGAGCTCTTTCTCCACTCTTCTCCAGTAACACAATGGACACCTACGGACCTGTCACGTTCATCTTTCAGTGTCATATCTATCTGCCTTTTCATACTGTTCAAGGGATTCTCAGTGCAAGAATGCTGAAATCAATACTTTTCTTTACAGCATCAGACTTTACTTTCACCCCAAGATACATTCACAACTGAGTGTTATTTCCTCTTTGGCTCAGTCCTTTCATTCCTCTGGAGCTCTTTCTCCACTCTTCTCCAGTAACACAATGGACACCTACGGACCTGTCACGTTCATCTTTCAGTGTCATATCTATCTGCCTTTTCATACTGTTCAAGGGATTCTCAGTGCAAGAATGCTGAAGTGGTTTGCCATTCCCTCTCCAGTGGTCTACGTTTTGTCAGAAACTCTACCATCGCCCATCTGGGTGGCCCTATAGGGGATGGCTCATATTTTCATTAAGTTACTCAAAGCTGTGACCCATGTGATCAACTTGGTTAGTTTTATGTGACTGTGGTTTTCATTCTGTCTGCCCTCTGATAGATGAGGATAAGAGACTTATAAAAGCTTCCTGGTGGAAGGTACTGGCTGTGGGGAAAACTGGGTCTTGCTCTGTTGGGCAAGGACTTGCTCAGTAAACCTTTAATCCAATTTTCTGCTGATGGGTGGGCCTGTGTTCCCTCCCTATAGTTTGGCCTGAGGCCAACTCTTGTAGGGATGTTGGCAATCTCCTCCAAAAGACTTATGCCTGCACACCCGTGCCTCCCAGGACTGCTGCTGTCAATGCCCTTGACCCTGTGGCAGGCCACTGTCACCCATGCCTCTGCTGGAGAATCCCAAACACAGTCAGTCTGGCTCAGTCTCTTGTGGGTTCACTGCTCCTTTCTCCTGGGTCATGGTACACACAAGGTATCATTTATGCCCTCCAAGAGTCTCTGTTTCCCCAGTCCTGTGGAAGTTTTATAATCAAATCCCTCTGAACTTCAAAGTTAGATTCTCCAGAGATTCTCAGTCCCTTTGCCAGACCCCCAGTTTGGGATGTCTGTTGTGGGGCCTAGAACTTTTTGCAATGTGTGAGAACTTTTTTGTTATAATTGTTCCTAGTTTGTGGATCGCCCACCCTGTGGCTCTATAGTGGAGGTAATGGCGACAGGAGATAGGAATCAACACCATCCCCAAGAAAAAGAAATGCAAAAAAACAAAATGGCTGTCTGGGAAGGCCTTAGAAATAGCTGTGAAAAGAAGAGAAGCAAAAAGCAAAAGAGAAAAGGAAAGATATACCCATTTGAATGCAGAGTT
>SJYC01049230.1:0-19394 GCA_006408675.1 Madoqua kirkii
GACTCGATGGACATGGGTTTGGGTAAACTCCAGGAGTTGGTGATGGACAGGGAGGCCTGGTGTGCTGAGGTTCATGGGGTCACAGAGAGTAGGGCATGACTGAGCGACTGAACTGAACTGAACTGAACTGAAGACATCATCATATCGGAGTCTGTTGAGTATAGCATTTATATTTCCCTTTTCTATAATATTTTACTTTTCTTAGAATTGATGGTTTCTTTAACATTTTATTTTTGCTTAATTAGTCATTTGCCTTTCATTCACTGAAACCTCAATCATTTACGAAGCTACAAAACTCCTTTCAGTGTGCTCACACCATCAGGGGATGTACTTATTCCTTCTCCCACCTGTCCCCCTAGAGTCCTCTATTCTCCAAGCTGGATTGCTCACCTCTGGGCCAATTGCCCAGCTTACAAGGAGGTTGCCTTTCACCCTCTCCTGGGAGAGCCTTCCCTTCTCTATCTTGGAGCTCAGGACTTCTTTATTCTTGGTTTACACTATTCCTGTAGAACAAATCTTCGCGAATGTGTCTGTAAAAAGTGACATCTTTATTTTCCACTCACAGTTAATGAATAGTTTGACAGAATGGAGTTTTGGGTTAAACTTTTTCCCAATGATGATGAAGCACTGTTTTATTGTCATCTAGCTTTAGGAACTAGTATTAGGAACACTTGGATTTCTGATATTAATATGTGACTCTCTGACTCCAACCTCTCCCTTTCTTTGGAGGTTTTAGGATTTTCTCTAGTATTTTCTGAAATTGTATGATGACATGCCTTGGAATAAGTATTTTTTAATGCATCGTGTTGGCCGCTCGGTATTTTGTTTTCCTTTTGGTTTAAATCTAGAGAGTCAATACTGGGAATTTTTCTTATTTTCTTATTTTGTAAGTTTCCTTCCTTCTATTGTTTTCTCTTATTTTTTTCATCTCTCTTTCTAAAATTCTTATCAGTTAAATGTTGGCCCCTGTTCCAGCTATCTGGTACATAACAAACCACCTCAAAATGAAGCAGCTTAAAATAATAGCATTTACTTTGCTCACAAATTTGTGATTTGGTCAAAGCTTAGTGAAGATGGCTTCATCTCTGTTTTACTTGGCATGTCTAATGGGCCTGGAGGTCCTACTTCCAAGATGGCTCAGTCACAGGGCTGGCAAGTTGGTGGGGCTTGTTGATGGAGCCCTTGGTACCTTTCTACATGGGACTCTCCACAGAGCTGCTTGAATTTCCTCTAATATGGTGGTGGGCTCCAGAGTAATGTTGTAGGAGACCTGGATAGGACTGGTAAATGAAAGTCCCAGAAAACCATATCCACCACATTCTACAGGTCAAGCAAATCACCATGACCTCTTCTTTAAAAGAAGAGGATTTAAACTCTACATCTCAGTGTGAGGAATAGCAAGAATTTTTGACCACCTTTAAACTACCCTTACATCCACTCCTTTGATTTTTAATATACTTTCTTATTTTCCATTTCTGACTTTTTCTATAGGTTTTAGATTTTCCTTTATTTTTCAGACCTTCAACTGACTTTTAAAAACAATTTTTTAAATTATTATACTAGTCTATTTCCACAAACTCGTTTCTTAAAATTCATCAGCTTTTGCTCTGTGGGTGCAATATTTTTTGTCTTCTAAGGGTAAATGGCAACCCACTCCAGTACTCTTGCCTGGAGAATCCCATGGAGGGAGGAGCCTTGTAGGCTACAGTCCACGGGGTCACATAGAGTCGGACACGACTGAGTGACTTCACTTTCACTTTCTTTCACTTTCAAGGGTAAGAACTGTAGTTTCTTAGTTTAAGTTTTCTTCTGCTCCAGGCAAGTTCCCCCTTTCTGTTATTCTTTTCCTTCTTGTCCTCCTTTTTATTTGTTTTGATCTCTGTCTTTAATATTAGAGACTTCCCAAACATCTTGGGTTCTTTGGCTAAATAACACTCTTAAAAGTTGAACTCTGGGTGCAGACAGAGTGCATTGAGAGCTAGGCATCATTATAGAGTGATCAGACCTGAGTCAGATTTTCATCATATGAAGTGTCATTATCTGTAGGACTTTTTTTTTATTTTTTTTTGGTCAGGGAGGAGAGTAGCACCCTGCTTCTATGAAAAAGAAACATTCAAACCCTGCTTGGCAAGTGTAATAAGACAATGCAACAGAAGTCTGAGAGCCATACAGAAAATGTGAACATTCGAGTAGTCTTGTTTTCGGCACAGCGTTTCTCTCCGCTCCTGTCTGTACTTGGTGGTCCCAGTTCAGAGAGCTCGTGGTTCACTTCTGCAGAGAGCGAGTCTTTAACTTTCCTTCTGTTTGCTCCAGTGGAAGAAGCGCGAGGGGAACTGACTGCTTCACACACATCCTCTTTTGTCTTACCTGTCAACTCTGCTCTCGCGGCTATCTGGTATCTCAAATTCCTGAGTCTGTTTGGAACTTCCTGACCCTAAATCATCTTGCTTCATCTTGATTTCCCCTTAGTAGTCTCTGATTTTAGCGTGTCATTCCTAGTAAGTCTATCATGCAATTATCCTTTTTCATCTTCAAAAATATTAACATATTAAAATTTATTTCTTTTCTCTTTGTGTGTGTGTGTGTTTGTGAGTTTCTGCTTTACTGTCATTTTACTGGAGTTTTGAGAGGGAGTGGAAATATGTGTTGAATATTTTATGTTTAACCAGAAATCTACTTGTATTTTTCCTCTACTATGGAATATTCAACTGTTTCTATTGTGATAAGAGCAGCTTCCTTCCAGATGATCCTGAGGAGATCCACAGTAGACCAAAGACTCTCATTTCTGATCTTCAGGACAAAGGCAGGCTTAGTATAGCAGATCTAGACAGTGAGGGAGCAACTAGGACCGTGGCTGCCACTGAAAACTTGCAGACTCACATCTCACACAGGGATGAGCCAAGCCAGCTGCAGTTCAAGCTCCTGCCTGCTTCCATGTTCGTGAACCTAAGAAAAAATCACATTTATTGGATTTGTCAGTCACTAGGTTAAGTTCTTAGATGTGGTGTATCTTATTTAATGTTTATCTTAACCTTGAGAAGTATTGTTATTATCTCCATCTTAGAGACAAAACATATGAACCACAGAGAGTTTTAACAACTTTCCAAGGCCACACAGTTGGTTCATGGCAGAACTATCCCAGGAGGTCTATTTTGGGACTGTTGTATATTTCACCTTGCATCCCAGTTAGATGTCATCTTTGGAGAAGGAAATGGCAACCCACTCTAGTACTCTTGCCTAGAAAATTCCATGGACAGAGGAACCTTGTAGGCTACAGTCCATGGGGTCACAAAGAGTCGGAAATGACTGAGCAACTTCACTTAGATGTCATCTTTGAGGTGATGAGGACCTAATTCCTCATTTTATTTAGGGACTATCATATCTAAACTAGGAGTTTTTGTCCTTTCTGAATACTGAGGGGAGGAGACTCATTAACTTATTTTTTATCTTTTGAAATTTTTATTTTGTATTGGAGTATAGCTGATTAGAGACACATTAACTTTGCAAACATAAAACCAGGAAGTTAAGGAGAGATCTTATGTTGGGTCATTGTAATTTGGTTGAGGAGGATGCAGGATGAAACATGGAAATGGACGAGAAACATATCCCAATATCTGTATAAACTACATGGACTAGGTTTTAATGAATAAGTGCCTTTTATATTCCAGGCGGACTTATTGCTTTGCTTAAGCTTTACAACAACCTTCAGAGAAAGGTGATTTTTCAATTTTTCAGATGAATTAGCTCATAATCAGATTGGTTAAGATACCTGTCAAGGTCACATGGGTAAAAAAAGCACAGAGCTTGGACTCAAACCCAGACCTCCTGACTGTAATCAAACTTTCCCTTTTCGAGAGAGGACTTCACTGTTTTCAGGAAAAATAATATCTACCATGAAAATCTTTTACCACACCATTTGGCATGTATCAGGCCTTAGAAAGGTCTAAAAGATCAAATTAATCTGATCAAGATTCGATTTAAGGTTGGCATTAGTTATAGATCCTGGACAAATGACATCATCTCAGGTTTTTCACCTGAAAGATGCAGATGATAACAATTTGAACATAGAAGAACAAATAGAAAACACTCTGCACAGTGGCACATGGAACTACATTTCAAAAAGCTAAATATTTACAACAGCCCCGTGGTCAGACTATATCTTAGGCTGTGATGGGCTATATCAGGCTCTATTTGAAAAACGCATCTACCTTTAAATGAAATTCCCTGTGGGCTCAGATGATAAAGAATCTACCTGCAGTGCAGGAGACCCAAGTCTGATCCTTGGGTTGGAAAGATTCCCGGGAGAATGAAATGTCAACCTACTCCAGTATTCTTGCCTAGAGAATTCCATGGATGGAGGAGCCAGGTGGGCTACAGTCCATGGGGTCTCAAAGAATCAGACACGACTGAGAAACTGACACTTGAACTTCAGGAGGTGGGGTCCGGGCCTTTCCCTCATGCTTTGCTATTTAGTTTTCTGTGGCTCTGACTGCCAGCTTTTGGTACAGAAGGAAGATAAATCATGTGGAACCATTTTACAGGGCTGTTTTAATTCATGTGGACATGGCCTTATGACTTACCAACTTTTTGGAGGCACATCTTTTTTCCTCTCCAGGTTCATCTTTCTCTAGGAATTCCTTCACACAGTGACTTCCCATATCTGGTTAAGATTTAACTGCTGACAAGTCAGGGAAGAGGGCTACAAGTCTGATTTATCACGGGGTTCCTGGGGCTGGATCTCATAAAAAGCAGATTTTGATTCATGAGGTCAATAGTGAGACCTAACATTCTTCCTTTCTAATCAACTTTTGGGGGCCACATGCTGCTGCTCCTTGGAGCACATTCTGAGCAGGGAAGGTTCAGAAAAAGTCAGAAGATTAAAATAGAGAGAAAGAAAGAAAAGAAAAAGTCAGAAGATGTGGACCAGAGTTACTAACTGTGGCATATTTCCTCTCTAATCCTCAGAGTCTTTATTGTTAAAATGGGAAACACAGGACTGATAATACAGCTTAGGTTCCTAAGGGTTCAAAGGAAGCTGTTAATATAACATGGCTTAACTTCATTTTGTTTGAAGCAAAAGATCTCCCTATTTCTTTCTACTTAAGAAATTTATGAAATTATAAGTGGTCTGTGATATACTGCTTCTTAATTTAAAAATCTGATTTTTGCATAATGGAACTTATTCAGTCAACTAGAATCTGACATAGAGGTGACCTGCATTTACCTCTAGTAGGACTCAAATGACTTCAATTTATGTTTATTTGAAGGTGGAGATGAAGAAAAGAGCTGTGAGAAGGATTTAAGGAAAATGCACAGTAATTATTAAGCATTATAAGGTAGAAAACAAACAAATAAAACAATTATACCCTTTATGATAAAAGCAGATAATTTTTAAGAAGAACTTCATAAGTTCTAAAGCACCATAAAATGTCCTACATGTGGCTTCAAATAATTAACAAAATCAGAAAATATTTGGTGTCAGAACTCAATGTATAACTTATACTGATCAGATTCATTTAGCCTCATTCTTTCCATTTGAACTTCCAGTTAGTGTAATGTGACAGAAACAACAGTAATGATGATAAAGCAACCTACAACTAATTCAGTTTATAGAATCCACTTCTTATTGAAAGCAGCTGTGGGGCTTCTTGCCAAAATAGCTCTCCTCAATTTCTTAGAGAGTTTCTGAAAGTTGGAAGCCTTTTCCAATGCAGGTCTTCCTATCTGATGGGTAAAGAAGGTACTTGGGTCCTCTTGTACCCTGGGCTTTGGGTACAAGGCTCTGCATTGCTTTGGACACCTAATTAGTCTTGTACCTGTGAACATTTGTTTAGTTTCTCAAATTTCCCAGCTTCTCAGAATCCAAAGGTGGGGGTATCTCTGTATTTGGGGAACAAGTTGTGGCAATCTAACAATGTTTCTTTTTAGAGGAGGGGGTAAAGAATCCTTGTGCTTGTGCTGAGATCCGATTCGTGCTGGCCATGAGGTCTCTGGGCTCTGAGATGTGACTTAGATGGAAAGAGCTAAGAAGCCCCAGGCTAGTGGTTCTCAAAGAGTGGTCCCTGGACAACACCTCAGCATCACCTGGATCTTGTTAGAAATGTGACATTTCAGACCTTCGTCCTAGGTCCGCTGAATCAGGAATTCTGGGGGAGGCACCCAGTACTCTATAGTGTAACTCACTTCCCAGGTGATTCTGATGCGTGACAAAACCAGAGGACCACTACCCCAAACCAAAGGAAAGCCTTAATCCATGTATTCTTTTTTTTTTTTTTAATTGAAGAATAGTTGCTTTACAGAATTTTTTTTTTTTGGTCAAAGATCAGCAAGAATCAGCCATAGGTATACCCATGTCCCCTCACTTCCAGATCTGCTTCCCATCTCCCTCTCCATCCCACCCTTCCAGATTGTTACAGAGCCCCTGTTTGAGTTCCCTGAGTCATACAGCAAATTCCCATTGGCTATCTATTTCATATATGGTATGGTAAATTTCAATGTTACTCTCTTCGTACATCTCACCCTCTCCCTCCTCCCTTCCCCACATATCCATAAGTCTGTTCTCTATGTCTGTTTCTCCATTGCTGCCCTCCAAATAAACTCATCAGTACCATCTTTCTAGATTCCATATATATGCATTAACATATGATATTTATCTTTCTCTTTTTGACTTACTTCACTCTGTATAATAGGCTCAAGGTTCATCCACCTCATTAGAACTGACCTAAATGTGTTCCTTTCTATGACTGAGTAATATTCCATCATATATGTATGTATGTTCTATATACACACTGTTTATCCATTCATTTGTCAGTGGACATCTAGGTTTCTTCCATGTTCTAGCTTTTGTAAATACTGTTGCAATGAACATTGGGGAACATGTGTCATTTTCAATTTTGGTTTCCTTGGGCTACATGCCTAGAAGTGGGATTGCTGGGTCATATGGTGGTTTTATTTCTAGTTTTATAAGGACTCTCCATACAATCTTCCACAGTGGCTGTATCAATTTATATTCCCACCAGCAATGCAAGAAGGTTCCCTTTTCTGTACACCCTCTCCAGCATTTATTGTTTGCAGACTTTTTCATGATGGCCATTCTGACTGGTATGAGGTGGTATCTCATTGTAGTTTTGATTTGCATTACTCTAATAATAAGCAATATTGAGCATCTTTTCATGTGTTTGTTAGCCATGTGTATATCTTCTTTGGAGAAATGTCTGTTTAGGTCTTATTCCAACTTTTTCACTGGGTTGTTTGTTTTTTCTGGTATTGAGTTATATGAGCTGCTTTTATATTTTGGAAATTAATTATTTGTCAGTTGTTTCCTTTGCTATTATTTTCTTCCATTCTCTGGGATGTCTTTTCATCTTGTTTGTAGTTTCCTTTGTGGTGCAAACGTTTTAAGTTTAATTAGATCCTACTTGTTTATTTTCATTTTTATTTTCATTACACTTTGAGGTGGGTCAATGAGGATCGATCCTGCTTTGTCTTTAATCCATTTGAAGCTTAACTTTGTGTATGGCATGTTCTAATTTCATTCCTTTATACATAGGTGTCCAGTTTTCTCAGAATCACTTATTGAAGAGGCTCTTTTCCCCATTGTATATTCTTGCCTCGTTTGTCAAAAATAAGGTAACCTTAGGTGCATGGGTTGATCTTTGGGCTTTCTATCTTGTTCTATTGATCTGTATTTCTGTTTTTGTGCAAGTACCATACTCTTTTAATGACTGTGGCTTTGTAATATAGTCTGAAGTTAGGGAGGTTGATTCCTCTGGCTCTATTTTTTTTTCTCAGGTGCTTTGGCTATTTGGGATCTTTGGTGTTTCCATGTGAATTTTGAAACTTTTTGATCTCATTCTGTTAAAAATGCCATTGGTAATTTGATAGGGATTGCATTGAATCAGTAGATTGCCTTTGTAGTATAGTCATTTTCACAATATTGACTCTTCCTACCCAGGAATAGGGAATGTCTCTCCGTCTGTTTTAGCCATCTTTGATTTCTTCCATCAGTGTCTTATAATTTTCCACATACAGTTCTTTTATCTCCTTAGGTCGGCTTATCCCTAGATACTTTATTCTTTTTTCTGCAAAGGTTAATGGGATTGATTCCGTAATTTGTCTTTCTGATTTTTCATTGTTAGCATGTAGGAATACAAGTGATTTCTCTGTATTGATCTTGTATCCCATGACTGCAATATTTACTGATTAGCTCTAGTAATTTTCTGATAATTTCTTTTGAGTTTTCTATGTATAGTATAGGGGACTGGAATGCAAAAGTAGGAAGTCAAGAAACACCTGGAATAACAGGCAAATTTGGCCTTGGAATACAGAATGAAGCAGGGCAAAGACTAATAGAGTTTTGTGAAGAAAATGAACTGGTCATAGCAAACACCCTCTTCCAGCAACACAAAAGAGAACTCTACACATGGACATCACCAGATGGTCAACATTGAAATCAGATTGATTATATTCTTTGCAGCCAAAGATGGAGAAGCTCCATACAGTCAACAAAAACAAGACCAGGAGCAAACTGTGGCTTAGATCATGAACTCCTTATTACCAAATTCAGATTCAAATTGAAGAAAGTAGGGAAAACCTGCTAGACCATTCAGGTATGACCTAAACCAAATCCCTTATGAGTATACAGTGGAAGTGAGAAATAGATTTAAGGGCCTAGATCTGATAGATAGAGTGCCTGATGAACTATGGAATGAGGTCCGTGACACTGTATGGGAGACATGGATCAAGACCATCCCCATGGAAAAGAAACGCAAAAAAGCAAATGGCTGTATGGAGAGTCCTTACAAATAGCTGTGAAAGAAGAGAGGTGAAAAGCAAAACAGAAAAGCAAAGCAAAGATATAAGCATCGGAATGCAGAGTTCCAAAGAAGAGCAAGAAGAGACAAGAAAGTCTTCTTCAGGGATCAATGCAAAAAAATAGAGGAAAACAATAGAATGGGAAAGACTAGAGTTCTCTTCAAGAAAATTAGAGACACCAAGGGACCATTTCATGCAAAGATGGGCTCGATAAAGGACAGAAATGGTATGGACCCAACAGAAGCAGAAGATATTAAGAAGTGGCAAGAATACAACTAAAAAAAAATTAAAGGAGAAATAGAGGACTTAAAAATTTTAAAAAGTTGAAAAAAAGGAAGACAAAGAAAAGAAAAAACAATCCCACAACAACATCAACAACAAGAAAAAATAGGAATAATCATAAAAATACTAAAGATATACTGGCCCTTTCTCTGGTGTTGTGGGCAGTGTGGAATCACTTCCAAGGCAGTTCCCTCTGTTTAACTTCTGTTTGCTGATCTCTTCAGTGTCTGATTTCCGCCCTGACCCAGGTGGGGCAGTGGTGGACACTTTTTTTTTTTTTTAAAGGCTCACTTGTTCAGTCGCACTGTGGGGAGGGAGGGATGCTGCAAAGAAATAACATTGGCGTGTGCTCGCAGTGTCTCAGCCCCGCTGGGCCTGCCCCTGCTCATGGCGCACTCCACTCAGGCTCTATGTTGCTCCACCGGGAACCATCTGAGGCTGGCCCTAGGTTGCATGCACCTCCCCTTTCTAAGCCGCTCAGGCTCGGCACTCAGGAAGGCCTCAGAGGCACAGATTCCTTTTGAACCTCCCAGATCCGAGTAGCTCAGGTGTTTGGCAAGTGCGGGTCACTGCGACTTACCACCTTTCCTGTCTCTGCTGTTCAGTTTTCTGGGAGTACCACTGGTGTTCCTTCTCAGGCAGATGATGACTGTCCAGAACCCCCAGAAGTCTTAGTTAGAAAAGAAGCCTGCTTGCATTTTGGTAGGTAATGTCTCTCTTGGGCTGTGATTGCCCCCTTCCAGCCCTTACGGCTCTGGCTGCCTGTCACTGGAGGGGGATGGTCTGCAGCTGGCTATTTCTGTTTCATTCTTTGTTCTGTGTGCAGTCCTGGTGGTGTCTTTTGTTTGAGCTTTTCACGTGGTAGCTATCCCACAGTTTGGTTTGCTAGCCCAAATTAGTTCGCTCTGGTTACGCCCCGGACGTTCCAGCCACTTTTTAACAATCACTGCAGCCCACACCTCCTGCACCTCCCTGCCCAGCCCCCACTTGCTAGTGGTGGATGCAAGCGTCTGCACTGCTTCTCCACTGGGGGAGTTACTGTTGGGTTTGTAATCTGTTGGTTTTAATTATTTATTCTTTTTCCTTCCTGCTATGTTGCCCTCTGTGCTTCCAAGGCTTGCCACAGACTCAGCAGTGACAGTGTTTCCTGGTGTTTGGAAACCTCTTTTCTTAAAATTCCCTTCCTGGGATGGGACTTCCTTCCCGGGATGGAGCTCCCTCCCTACCTCCTTTGTCTCTTTTTTTGTCTTTTATATTTTTTCCTACCTGTTTTTGAAGACAATGATCTGCTTTTCTGAGTGCCTGATGTCCTCTGTCAGCATTCAGAAGTTGTTTTGTGGAATTTACTCAGCGTTGAAATGTTCTTCTGATGAATTTGTGAGGGAGAAAGTGGTCTCCCCGTCCTATTCCTCCGCCATCTTAGTAATGCCCCCCACTAGCTATCTGTTTTACACATGATAGTGTGTATATGTCAATGCTACTTTCTCAATTTGTCCTACCCTCTCCTTCCTCCCACTGTGTCCACCTGTCTGTTCTCTATGTCTACATCTGCATTTCTTCGCTGTGAATAGGTTCATCAGTACTATTTTTTAGATTCCATATATATGCGTTAATATACTATATTTGTTTTTCTCTTTCTGACTTTCTTCACTGTGCATAAGAGGCTCTAGGTTCATCCACCTCACAACTGACTCTAGTTTATTCTTTTATGGCTGAATAATATGTACCACGACTTTGTTATCCATTCATCCTACACTAGCATTTTTTAAAGCATGGTACATGAACCTCTTGGGGTCCCTTGGGACTCTTTCAAGGGATCCATGAGGCTAAAAGTATTCATTGTAATACATGGATTTTTGTCTTTTTTGCTGTGTTAGATTTGCATTAAGGGTGCAAAAATCAGTGTGAGTAGAATAGCTGGCACCTAAGCACAAATCAAAGCAGGGGCAACAAACTGTGCTAGTAATCAACATCTTCACACATGCTTGATATAAAAATGCCAGCTTTATTTATTTTGTGTTTGATCAAAGATGTTCTTATTTTACTAAATTTTTAATCTTTGAAAAATTATATTTAATATTGTATATGATAAAATAGGAAGTACTCAGAAAGCTCTCTGCATATCTAAGTATGATAATTGACTTTAAAAGAAAAGGATTTGTGAGCTTGAGTTTCGAGCTAAACTAGCTGACTTTCATAGAATGCTATTTTTACTTGACAGAATGATAGACAAACTGGTTGTTCAGACTGGGGATCTGGCAGACATTGTCTCAAATGAACAACTAAGCGTGTAACTTCAAGAAGGGCAATGGATAGTATGTGTTTTTTTTGTCAAAGATAGAGATTCCAACTTTTAAATATAAGTTATCCAGAATTTTAATTTTTATCTAATAACCATGAGCTTGACAGCTTCTAATAATAAAAATTCTTTTAATAAAATACATGATGGAGGACTATTTATGATACAGTTTTTTACATTGTATAATGAAATGTGTCAACATGTGGGAGATCTGTATAACTTAGTCAAGTAGTAGTTTCACAATTATCATGTATAATCTTAGCTGTGCATGATTTTGTAAAAGATGTCTGCAAGAAAAAATGATGGATTTTAATGTTAACAAAGTATGACAAGTCCACATTGCGATTGACCTCTCAGAAATCACCACTTACCTAGTTTTGGTGTAGCATCAAAGAATATCTACAATTATCTGAAAAGGCTAATTATTAAGACTTCTCTCTTTTCCAGCCACGTATCTGTATGAGGCCAGATTTTCCTCATGTATTTCAACTAAGTATATCATAATGTGTATGTGTATTAAGTCACTTCAGTCATGTCCAACATTTTGCTATATGAGAGCCCACCAGGCTTCTCTGTCCATGGCATTCTCCAGGCAAGAATACTGAAGTGGACATATCGTAATAGATAAAATACAGAAGCAGATATGAGAATCCAGCTGTCTTCTATTAAGCCATACATTAGAGATTGCACAAGTATAAAACAGTGCCACTGGTTTCACAATTTTTTTGGAGGGGGCGAATAATACAGATTTTTATGAAAAATGAGTTTAACATAATTGGTTTATTTTTATGTGAAATAACATATTTAACTTAGTTTAATTCCTAATGGGACAAATATTGATAAATATAACCCACATAAGCAAAAGCTATTTGAGATCCTCAATTTTTAAGAATGTAAAGGGATCCTGAGACCAAAGACTTTGAGACCTCTGTGCCAGAGCGTAAGGATGCTTGCTTTTTCTGTCAGTTTATAGTATAATATAGATCAGGAGGCATTTTGAAGGGTTTAGAATAGGATCTTTGGACTGCCCATCTTAGAATCAGCAGGAGGTAGAACAATGTATACTAACCTAACCAAATCTGCTTTCCATTCCAGCAAATGCTACTTGATGGATGTGACTTCTGCTAAGTTACCTAATCTCCCAAGAAAAGTTATGACCAACCTAGACAGCATATTAAAAAGCAGAGATATTTGCAAACAAAGGTCTGTCTAGTCAAGGCTATGGTTTTTCCTGTGGTCATGTATGGATGTGAGATTTGGACTGCAAAGAAGGCTGAGCACTGAAGAATTGATGTTTTTGAACTGTGGTGTTGGAGAAGACTCCTGAGAGTCCCTTGGACTGCAAGGAGATCCAACCAGTCCATCCTAAAGGAGACCAGTCCTGGGTGTTCACTGGAAGGACTGATGGTGAAGCTGAAACTCCAATTCTTTGGCCACCTCATGCAAAGAGTTGACTCATGGGAAAAGACCCTGATCCTGGGATGGATTGAGGGCAGAGGAGAAGGGGAGGACAGAGGATGAGATGGCTGGATGGTATCACCGACTCAATGCACATGAGTTTGGGTGAACTCCTGGAGTTGGTGATGGACAGGGAGGCCTGGCGTGCTATGATTCATGGGGTCACAAAGCGTCAAACATGACTGAGTGACTGAACTGAACTGAAGTGCTTAACTCCTTCCAACAAAATCTATTTTGTCCTCCCAGACAGCATATGTGACAGTAACTCACGAACAACACATATTTCCTGGACAGGCCTCATGCAATCCCCAATTTGACAGTTTGAGACTCTTCCAGAAAGTCTGACAATTAATAAATAAGATTCTTATTTTAAGCTTAGGTTCATTTTTTTTAATTTAAATTTATTTATTTCAATTGAAGGCTAATTACTTTACAATATTGTATTGGTTTTGCCATACATCAACATGAATCTGCCACGAGTTTACACATGTTCCCAATCCTGAAACCCTTCCCTCCTCCCTCCCCATAGCATCCCTCTGAGTCAGTTAATTTCAGTCACTTAGTTGTTTCTGATTTTTGTGACCCCATGAATCGCAGCTCACCAGACCTCCCTGTCCATCACCAACCCCCGGAGTCCACCCAAACCCATGTCCATTGAGTAGGTGATGCCATTCAATCATCTTATCCTCTGTCATCCCCTTATCCTCCTGCCCTCATTCTTTCCCAGAATCAGGGTCTTTTCAAATGAGCCAGTGCTTAGCATCAGGTGTGCAAAGTACTGGAGTTTCAGCTTCAGCATCAGCCCTTCCAATGAACACCCAGGACTAATCTCTTTTGGGATGGACTGGTTGGATCTCCTTGCAGTCCAAGGGACTCTCAAGGGTCTTCTGCAATACCACAGCTTAAAAGCATCAGTTCTTTGGTGCTCAACTTTCTTCACAGTCCAACTCTCACATCCATACATGGCCAGTGGAAAAACCATAGCGTTGACTAGATGAACCTTTGTTGACAATGTAATATCTCTGCATTTGAATATGTTGTCTAGGTTGGTCATAACTTCCCTTCCAAGGAGTATGCATTTTTCAATTTCATGGCTGCAGTCATCATCTGCAGTGATTTTGGAATCCCCCAAAAATAAAGTCTGACACTGTTTCCACTGTTTCCCCATCTATTTGCCATGAAGTGATGGGATCAGATGCCATCATCTTAGTTTTCTGAATGTTGAGCTTTAAGCCAACTTTTTCACTCTCCTCTTCCATTTTTCATCAAGGCAGCTCTGCAAATACATATCTGAATAAAGTCATCACAGCACAGAATGGCTGAGCCTGAAATAATCTCAAAGATACCTCACCTCGCACCTTCACTTTACAAGGTTTCAGAGGTGTTTGGTAGTAGGACAGAGGACTTCCTGTTTCCCCCAGAAGAGGTCTTTACATTTCATCACTTCATCTAAATTTTGTAGCTGAGTTTCTAGTCCTTTTCTTTCCTAAAATAAACACCTAAATACATGGATGGTTATTATCCATTTTTAATATAAATTTAAAGTGTCTTTTGAACTGCCCTCTTTGTATACCACCTCTTCACTTCTTTATTAAATCTGCAGTTGCCAGCATATTTATCAACAGATTTTTGTTGTTCAGTCACTCAGTAATGTCCAACTCTATGCAACTCCACGGACTGCAACACATCAGGCTTCCCTGTTCTTCACCATCTCCCAGAGCTTGTTCAAACTCGTCTCTATTGAGTCAGTGATGCTATCTAACCATCTCATCCTCTGTCATTCCCTTCTCCTCCTGCGTTCAATCTTTACCAGCATTAGAGTCTTTTCCAAGGAGTGATTTCTTTGCATCAGGTAGTCAAAGATATTCCTATCAAAAAACAAAAGGAAATTCCCCCCCCCAAATTCTTACATGCACCAATTCTTATTAGTTCAGAATGCACAGAAGTAATTTATCTCTTATACTGTTGGCTATCCCATTCATACCTACATATATTTATTATTAAAATTACAGAACTTTGTGAATAAAATCAATTATTTCAGTAAACATTTATCATATTTACTTAGGAAAGGGTGCTGATATTCCAGAATGACTTTACATAGTGAAAACCTGTGGGCATCATATCTAAAACTTGCAAATAAAGAAATAAACATTCTGAGATGCCTAACTTGGAGATATCTCATTTGCCTAGGCCTCTATATCTTTGAGATTTGGGTCTCTCAATGATTTTTGGTCTTAGAACATTCTGCTAAGTCATCTTAGGTTTGACCTTTTGATAAATGACAAACTGTGTGCTCTTCAACTCGATATCACCAGAGAAGAATGCTACAAAAATCTCAATATCAATTTCCTTGCTTTTGTCCCTGCATACAAAAATTCTACCATGGCTTTTACTCCTGTTTTGCAAATTTAATTTCCTATCGATAATTCCGAGTAGCCATCTAACCAGCCTGTCTTCTGTTGATATTTACCCTTGTAACCTAAAATTCATAAATTTTTAGGAAAGTTTATTAAAAAAAATACTTAGGAGAGCCCTTCGGTTTTCCATTCATTGTTTAGATAATATAAGGACTTCCCATTTATCTCGTTTAGAATGAACACTGGAAGGAAATAGTTCAACATTTATTTTCAAAATGTAGGTACAAACAGGCAAGAGTCAGCAGGCAATCCCAAACTTTCTCTCTTAGTGTTCAAACTAGGAACTTCCCAATTCTTATCGTGTTATTTTGGGGATGGAATAGGGTATGGTGGAGGTGGAGGGGGTCTTCAGATGGAGAAGAATGCTTTGAATATGAAACACTCACCTCCATTCTCTCCATAAGGTCTTCTTAGTTGGCACTCTAGCCTCATGAAGGTCTTAAAACTTAGGGCAAGAATCAAAAGCTCAATGCCAGGACTTCCTTGGTAGTCCAGTGGTTACGAATCTGCTTGCCAGTACAGGGGACGTGGGTTCAATCCCTAATCTGGGAAGATCCCACATGCCTCCTGGGGCAACTAAGCCCATGTAGCACAACTAATGAAACCTATGTGCCCTAGAGCCTATGCTCCACGAGAAGTCACCAGAATGAGAAGACACGCAACACAACTAGAGAGTAGCCCTTGCTCATCGCAACTAGAGGAAGCCTGTGTACAGCAACAAAGACACAGCATAGCCAAATAAATAAATAAATTTTAAAATTTATATACTAAAAATAGCTCAGTGCCAACAGAAGCCAACCACATCACATGGGTATCTACATGTTATTGAATATTGTTCACTGCCACGAAGGAATCTGCTCTTTCTCATTTTTTTCTCAACATATATGGCCCTCTAATATGCCTTTTTATTTGTCACCTTCGATAGAAACATAGATAAATAGCATTCTGCCATTTAAAAAAAGGTGCTAACTGACACCTACATTTGTCCTCAGACTGGAAAACAAAAGAGAATTTTGGAGAGTATAGGGAAACAATCACCCAAAGGTGCAGCCAAGCCTGCATGGAGTGGAGTGTGGCCCTGCAGATGGTAGAGGACACCTGGGTTCTTAAAGAGAAAGCAAACATTCAAATACTTGTACAGAAATTCAATTTTTAATATTCAGTTCAGTCGCTCAGTAGTGTCTGATTCTTTGTAACCCCATGGACCGCAGCATGCCAGGCTTCCCTGTCCATCACCAACTCCCTGAGCCTACTCAAAGTCATATCCATGGAGTCAATGATGCCATCCAACCATCTTCTACTCTGTTGTCCCCTTTTCCTCCCACCTTCAATCTTTCTGAAGCATCAGGGTCTTTTCAAATGAGTCAGTTCTTCACATCATGTGGCCAAAGTATTGAAGTTTCAGCTTCAGGGTCAGTCCTTTCAATGAATATTCAAGACTGATTTTGTTTAGGATAGACTGGTTGAATCTCCTTGCAGTCCAAGTGACTTTCAAGAGTCCTCTCCAACACCACAGTTCAAAAGCATCAATTCTTCAGTGCCCAGTTTTCTTTATAGTCCAATTCTCAGTTAAAAAAAAAAATCCTACAATTGTTGGAAACTATACAAAAGCAAATAAAAAAATAAACCCACATCTCAAAGCGATAGTCAAGGGCCAGAAGAATGAAAGGTCCTTCCCTGTAGCATCTGACCTGATATTTAGAAATAGTTCTGATCACTTAGGATTTTCAAGCATCTGGGATCATGATTCTAAACATATGCTGTTGCTATGCTATAAAAATGGAGACAGAAGTACAGTCCAAGTTTAAACTGACAGCTGAGCAGCTTTGGACATGCCTAGGATTGGGAGAGTCTCACAAACAACTTTCTAACACATTTTTATACCCAAACCTCTATGACCCTGAGATAGAAGGTCATATGTTTCTATGGTCAAATGATGACTTTGTTGTTGTTCAGTCTTTAAGTCATGTCTGACCCTTTGTGACCCCATGTACTATAGCATGACAGGCTTCCCTGTCCTTCACCATCTCCCAGAGCTTGCTCAAACCCATGTCCATTGAGTCAGTGATGTCATCCAACCATCTTGTCCTCTCTTGTCCCCTTCTCCTCTTGTCTTCACTTTTCTGATGAATCAGATATTTGCATCAGGTGGCCAAAGTATTGGCACTTCAGCTGCAGCATCAGTCCTTCCAGTGGATATCCAGGTTAATTTCCTTAAGGATTGACTGGTTTGATCTCCTTGCTGTCCAAGGGACCCTCAAGAGTCTTCTGCAGCACCAGTTTGAAAGCATCAATTTTTTGATGTTCAGTCTTCTCTATGGTCCAATACTCCCATCTGTACATGACAACTTTGACTTCATTTTCTAAATATAGAGAAATTACTCTTCCCAACACAAATTAAAATATAACCTTCATCTTCATAATATTATACTCGTCATAAAGTAAGCTTCCACAGGTGAGGTGGGTTCCAGTGAGTGCAGCATTTATAACCTCCTCACTCTCCACATGCTCATCTCAACAAAAATTCATTATATGCTTACTTTTTGTACAGCATGGGCTTCCCAGGTGGCACTAGTTATAAAGTATCTGCCTGCCAATGCAGGAGACACAAAAGATGCAGCTTCAATCCCTGGGTTGGAAAGATTCCCTGCAGGAGGAAATGGCAACTCACTCCAGTATATCTGTCTGGAAAATTCAATGGACATAGGAGCCTGGCAGCCTATGGTCCAGGGGCTGCAAAGACTTGGACACCACTGAGCAACTGAGCATATTTTGTATAACATATTACAAAAGTCATATATTCCTTTTAGGAAAATATTACCAAATTCAGACTTAAATTGAAAAAAGTAGGGAAAACTGCTAGACCATTCAGGTATGACCTAAATCAAATCCCTTATGATTATATAGTAGAAGTGAGAAATAGATTTAAGGGCCTAGATTTGACAGATAGAGTGCCTGATGAACTATGGAATGATGTTCATGGCATTGTACAGGAGACAGGGATCAAGACCATCCTCACGGAAAAGAAATGCTAAAAAGCAAAATGGCTATCTGGGGAGGGCTTACAAATAGCTGTGAATGGAAGAGAGGTGAAAAGCAAAGGAGACAAGAAAAAATATAAGCATCTAAATGCAGAGTTCCAAAAAATAGTAAGAAGAGATAAAGCCTTCCTCAGCGATCAATGCAAAGAAATAGAGGAAAACAACAGATTGGGAAAGATTAGAGATCTCTTCAAGAAAATTAGAGATACCAAGGGAACATTTCATGCAAAGATGGGCTCGATAAAGGAGAGAAATGGTATGGACCTAACAGAAGCAGAAGATACTAAGAAGAGGTGGCAAGAATACATGGAAAAACTGTACAAAAAAGATCTTCATGACCCAGATAATCATGGTGATGTGATCACTAATCTAGAGCCAGACATCTTAGAATGTGAAGTCAAGTGGGCCTTAGAAAAAGTATCACTACGAACAAAACTAGTGGAGGTGATGGAATTCCAATTGAGCTGTTTCAAATCCTGAAAGATGATGCTGTGAAAGTGCTGCACTTAATATGACAGCAAATTTGGAAAACTCAGCAGTGGCCACAGGACTGGAAAAGGTCAGTTTTCATTACAATTTCAAAGAAAGGCAATGCCAAAGAATGTTCAAACTACCACACAATTGCACTCATCTCACATGCTAGTAAAGTAATGCTCAAAATTCTCCAAGCCAAGTTTCAGCAATACGTGAACTGTAAACTCCCTGATGTTCAAGCTAGTTTTAGAAAAGGCAGAGGAACTAGAGATCAAATTGCCAACATCTGCTGGATCATGGAAAAAGCAAGAGAGTTCCAGAAAAATATCTATTTCTGCTTTATTGACTATGCCAAAGCCTTTGACTGTGTGGATCACAATAAACTGTGGAAAATTCTGAAAGAGATGGGAATACCAGACCACCTCACCTGCCTCTTGAGAAATCTGTATGCGGGTCAGGAAACAACAGTTAGAACTGGACATGGAACAACAGACTGATACCAAATAGGAAAAGGAGTATGTCAAGGCTGTATATTGTCACCCTGCTTATTTAACTTCTATGCAGAGTACATCATGAGAAACGCTGGACTGGAAGAAACACAAGCTGGAA
>SJYC01049231.1:0-30227 GCA_006408675.1 Madoqua kirkii
CAAGGCTGTATATTGTCACCCTGCTTATTTAACTTCTATGCAGTGTACATCATGGAAGTGTGGACTGGACTGGAAGAAACACAAGCTGGAGTCAAGATTGCTCGGAGAAATATCAATAACCTCAGATATGCAGATGACAACAACCTTATGGCAGAAAGTGAAGAGGAACTAAAAAGCCTCTTGATGAAAGTAAAAGAGGAGAGTGAAAAAGTTGGCTTAAAGCTCAACATTCAGAAAACAAAGATCATGGCATCCAGTCCCATCACTCCATAGTAAATAGATGGAGAAACCATGGAAACAGTGTCAGACTTTATTTTTGTGGGGCTCCAAAATCACTACAGATGGTGACTGCAGCCATGCTATTAAAAGACACTTACTCCTTGGGAGAAAAGTTATGACCAACCTAGATAGCATATTCAAAAGCAGAAACATTACTTTGCCGACTAAGGTTTGTCTAGTCAAGGCTATGGTTTTTCCTGTGGTCATGTATGGATGTGAGAGTTGGACTGTGAAGAAGGCTGAGCACCAAAGAATTGATGCTTTTGAACTGTGGTGTTGGAGAAGACTCTTGAAAGTCCCTTGGACTGCAAGGAGATCTAACCAGTCCATTCTGAAGGAGATCAGCCCTGGGATTTCTTTGGAAGGAATGATACTAAAGCTGAAACTCCAGTACTTTGGCCACCTCATGAGAAGAGTTGACTCACTGGAAAAGACTTTGATGCTGGGAGGGATTAGGGGCAGGAGAAGAAGGGGATGACCGAGGATGAGGTGGCTGGATGGCATCATAGACTCGATGAACGCAAGTATGAGTGAACTCCGGGAGTTGGTGATGGACAGGGAGGCTTGGCGTGCTGCGATTCATGGGTCTCAAAGAGTTGGGCATGACTGAGTGACTGAACTGAACTGAATTGATGTATAGTATGATATTATCTGCAAACACTGAGTTTTACTTATTCATTTCCAATCTGGACTACTTTTATTTCTCTTTCTTTAATTGCTGTAGCTAGGACTTCCAAAACTATGCTGAATAACAGTGGTAAGAGTGGACACTCTTTTCTCATTCTGGATCTTAAAGAGAATGCTTTCAGGTTTTCACCACTGAGAATAAAGTTTGCTGTGAGTTTATCATATATTGCCTTTACTATGTTGAGGTAGGTTCCTTCTACTCCCATTTTTTGAAGCATTTTTATAATAAATGCTTCCTGAGTTTTCTCAATAGATGCTTTTTCTGCATCTATTGAGATGATCGTGGGATTTATCTTCCAACTTGTTAATATGGCATATCACATGGATTGATTTGCATATATTGAAGAATCCTTGCATCCCTGGAATAAACCCAACTTACTCATGGTGTATGAGCTTTTTAATGTGCTGTTGAATTCTGTTTGAATTTTACTGAGGACTTGTGCATCTGTGTTCATCAGTGATATTGGCCTGTAGTATTTTTGTGTGCTATCTTTGCTTGGTTTTGGTATTAGGTAGATGGTGGCCTCATAGAATGAGTTTGGAAGTACCCCTTCCTATGCAATTTTTTGGAAGAGTTTCAGAAAAATATGCATTAGCTATTCTCTAAATGTTCGGTAGAATTCCCCTGTGAAGACACCTGGCCCTCAGTTGAGTTCAGTTCAGTTTCTCAGTCATGTCTGACTCTTTGTGACTCCATGGACTGCAGAATGCCAGAATTCCTTGTCCTTCACCAGCTCCCAGAGCTTGCTCAAACTCATGTCTATAGGTTGGTGGACTCAACCATTGTATTTTTTGGAAGAGTTTCAGAAAAATATGCATTAGCTATTCTCTAAATGTTCGGTAGAATTCCCCTGTGAAGACACCTGGCCCTCAGTTGAGTTCAGTTCAGTTTCTCAGTCATGTCTGACTCTTTGTGACTCCATGGACTGCAGAATGCCAGAATTCCTTGTCCTTCACCAGCTCCCAGAGCTTGCTCAAACTCATGTCTATAGGTTGGTGGACTCAACCATTGCACCCTCTGTTGTCCCCTTCTCCTCCCACTTTCAATCTTTCCCAGCATCAGGGTCTTTTCCAATGAGTCAGTTCTTCTCATCAGGTGGCCAAAGTACTGGAGTTTCAGCTTTAGCATCAGTCCTTCCGATGAATATTCAGGACTGATCTCCTTTATTATGGACTAGTTTTATTTCCTTGCAGTCCAAGGAGATCCAACACCATAGTTCAAAAGCATCAAGTCTTCAGCAGTCAGCTTTCTTTATAGTCCAACTCTCACATCCATACATGACTAATGGAAAACCATAGCTTTGACTAGATGAAACTTTGCTGGCAAAGTAATGGCTCTGCTTTTTAATATGCTGTCTAGGTTAGTCTTAGCTTTTTTTCCAAGGAGCAAGCATCTTTTAAGTTCATGGCTGCAGTCACCAGATGTAGTGATTTTGAAGGTCCCCAAAATAAAGTTGCTCACTATTTCCACTCTTTCCCTATCTATTTGCCATGATGTGATGGGGCCAGATGCCATGATCTTTGATCTTAGTGTTGAGCTTTAATCCAACTTTTTCACTGTGCTCTTTCACATTCATCAAGAGGCTCTTTAGTTCTTCTTCACTTTCTGCCATAAGGGTGGTGTCATCTGCATATCTGAGGTGATTGATATTTCTCCTAGCAATCTTGATTCCAGCTTGTACTTCTTCCAGCCAGACATTTTGCATGATATATTCTACACAGAAGTTAAATAAGCAGGGTGACAATATACTCCCTGATGTACTCTTTTTCATCTTTGGAACCAGTCTGTTGTTCCATGACTAGATCTAACTGTTGCTTCCTGAACTGTATACAGATTTCTCAGGAGGCAGGTCAGATGGTCTGGTATTCCCATCTCTAAGAATTTTCCACAATTTGTTGTGATCCACACAGTCAAAGGCTTTGGCATAGTCAACAAAGCAGAAATAGATGTTTTTCTGGAAGTCTCTTGCTTTCTGGATGATTCTATAGTTGTTGGCAATTTGATCTGTGATTCTGCTGCCTTTTCTAAATCCAGTTTGAACATCTGGAAATTCATAGTTGATGTACTGGTGAAGTCTGGCTTGGAGAATTTTGTGCATTATTTTGGTAGTGTTTTAGATGAGTGAAATTCTATGGTAGTTTGAACATTTTTTGCCATTGGCTTTTTTGGGGATTGAAATGAAAACTTATCTTTTCCAGTCCTGTGGCCACTGCTGAGTTTTCCAAATATGCTGGCATATCAAATGCAGCATTTTCAAAGCATCATCTTTTAGGATTTGAAATAGCTCATCTGGAATTCCATCACCTCCAGTAGCTTTGCTCGTAGTGATGCTTCCTAATGCCCACTTGACTTCACATTCCAGGATGTCTGGCTCTAGTTGAGCGATCACACCATTGTGATTATCTGAGTCATGAAGATCTATTTTGTATACTTCTTCTGTGTCTTCTTGTCACCTCTTCTTAATATCTTCTGCTTCTGTTATGTCCCTATCATTTTTATGCTTTATTGTGCCCATCTTTGCATGAAATGTTCCCTTGGTATCTCTAATTTTCTTGAAGAGATCTCTAGTCTTTCCCATTTTATTGTTTTCATTTAGTTCTTTGCATTGATCATTGAGGAAGGCTTTCTTATCTCTTCTTGCTATTCTTTGGTATTCTTCATTCTCCTTTGTCTTTCACTTCTCTTTTTTTCTCAGCTATTTGTAAGGCCTCCTCAGTCAACCATTTTGCCTTTTTTGCATTTCTATTTCTTAGGGAAATAGACACGCTTCCTGTGCAGTGTCATGAACCCCCAGCCATAGTTCTTCATGCACTGTCTATCAGATCTAATTCCTTGAATCTATTTGTCACTTCCACTGTATGGGTTTTGTTTTGGGGATTTTTTTTTTTTTTGATCACAGTTTCTATTTCAGTGTTTGTAATTTACTTGTTCATAATTTCTATTTATTCCTGGTTCATTCTTGGGACATTGAACTTTTCTAAGAATCTGTTCATCTTGTCTAGGTTGTCCATTTTATTAGCATATAGTTGCTCATAATGTTCTCTTATGATCTTTGTATTTCTGTGTGGCCTGTTGTAACCTATCCTTTTTTATTTCTAATTTTGTTGATTTGATTTTTCTCCCTTTTTTTCTTGATGAGTCTGGCTAGGGTTTGTCAATTTTGCTTATCTTTTCAAAGAACCAGGTTTTAGTTTTATTAGTTTTTGCTATTGCTTTCTTCACTTCTTTTTCAGTTATTTCTGCTCTGATCTCTATGATTTATTTTCTTCTGCTGACTTTGGTTTTTCTTCTTCTTCTTTCTCCAGTTGCTTTAGCTGTAGAGTTAGATTGTCTATTTGATTCTTTTCTTGTTTCTTGAGGTAGGATTATATTGCTATAAACTTCCCTCTTAAAACTGTTTTTGCTGAATTCCATAGGTTTGGGTCATCATGTTTTCATTGTCATTTGTTTCTATATTTTGATTTCCCTTCTCATTTCTTTGGTAACTTCTTTGTTATTTAGTGATATATTGTTTAATATCTATGAGTTTGTGTTTTTTGCAGTTTTTTTTTTCCTGTAGTTGATATCTAGTCTCATAACATTGTGTTCATAGAAGAGACTTGATATAATTTCAACTTAATTTGTGGCCCACGATGTGGCCTATCCTGGAGAATGTTCCATGTGCACTTGAGAAAATGGTGTTTTGTTCTGCATTTGAATGGAATGTCCTGAAGCCATTAAATATGTCCATTTGGTCTAATGTTTCATTTAAGGTTTGTATTTCCTCATTGATTCTGTTTTGATGATCTATTCATTGGTGTAAGTGGGGTGTTAAAGTTCCCTACTATTACTGTGTTACTGTTGATTTCCCCTCTTATGCATGTTAGTGTTTCCTTATGTATTAAGGTGCTGTTATGTTGGATGCATAAATATTTGCAATTGTTATGTCTCTTCTTGGATTGATCCCTTGATCATTATGTAGTGTCCTTCTTTGTCTTTTATAATATTCTTTATTTTAAAGTCTATTTTGTCTGAAGTAAGGATTGTCACTCTGACTTTCTTTTGGTTTCCATTTGCATGGAATATTTTTTCCCATCTTTTCACTTTCAGTTTTTATGTGTTTCTAGGTCTGAAGTCGTGTCCAACCCTTAGCGACCCCATGGACTGCAGCCTACCAGGCTCCTCCGTCCATGGGATTTTCCAGGCAAGAGTACTGGAGTGGGGTGCCATTGCCTTCTCCAGGCAGCATATATGTGGGTCTTGTTTTTGTATCCAGTCAGTCTGTATCTTTTAATTGGTGCATTTAATCTGTTTATATTTAAAGTAATTATTGATATATATGTTCCTATTGACATTTTCTTAATTATTTGGGGTTTGTTTTTGTAGGTCTTCCCTTTGCCTTGTGTTTACTGGCTATGTAAGTCCCTTTAGTGTTTGATGTAAAGCTGGTTTGGTGGTGTTAAATTCTCTTAACTTTTGCTTGTCTGTGAAGCTTTTGATTTCTCCATCAATTCTGAATGAGATCTTTCCTGGGTTAAGTAATCTTGGTGGTAGATTTTTTTCTTTCAGTACTTTAAATATATCCTGCCATTCCCTTCTGGCCTGCAGAGTTTATGCGAAAAGATCTGTTGTTAATCATAAGGGTTTTCCCTTGTATATTACTTGTTGCTTTTCCCTTGCTGCTTTTAATAGTCTTTCTGTGTGTTTAATCTCTGTTAGCTTGATTAATATGTGTCTCAATGTGTTTCTCCTTGGGTTTATCCTGTAAGGGACTCTCTGTGCTCCTTGGACTTGGTTGACTATTTCCTTTCCCATGTTGGGAAGTTTTCAACTATAATTTCTTCAAAAAAAATTTCAGTTCCTTTCTTTTTTTCTTCTTCCTCTGGGACCCCTATAACTCAATGCTGGTGCCTTTAATATTGTCCCAAATGTCTCTGAGGCTATCCTCAATTCTTTTCATTCTTTTTCCTGTATTCTGTTCTTCAGCAGTTATTTCCACCATTCTATCTTCCAGCTCATTTATCCATTCTTTTGCCTAGGTTATTCTGCTATTGGTTCCTTCTAGAGTATTTTATTTAAGTAATTGTGTTATTCATCTCTGTTTGCTTATTCCTTATTTCTTCTGTATCCTTGGTGATTGTGTTAATTGTGTTAATGGTTTCTTGTAGCTTCTCCATTCTATTTTCAAGTCTTTGGAGCATCTTTATTCTGAATTCTCTTTCAGGTAGATTGGTTATTTCCTCTTCATTTATTTGGTCTGGTGACTTTCTTTCTTGTTCTTTCATTTATTCTGTATTTCTCTGTCTTTTTATTTTTTCTAACTTGATCCATTTGAGGTCTCCTTTTCCCAGGATTTAGGGTTGTATTTCTTCTTCCTTTTGGCTTTTTCCCTTGGAAAGAAAGGTAAGTTGAAGATTTTGTGTTGACTTCTTGTTAGGGGTGACTTGTGCCTATGTTTTAGTGGGAGAAGATCAAGAAGATAAATCAGGTAATTATAGAAATAATGGGACATATACACACACTTCCATGCATACAATTATAACCAAACTATTCTAAAGAATTAAGTACAGGAGATTGACTTGGTAAACAAGGGAAATCAAAAGTGTTATTGACCAATTAAAAGCAGAGCTAATTAATGCTTAGCCTGGAATATTGAGCCTGAGCAGATTTTCAGCTGGGGAACATAGCAAAGAGAGCTCAACATTTTAACCTCAGTTTCACTTCCCCACTAGCCTGCCCAAGTCTGTTGGCCATGTTGTCGTGCTCAGGTCTTGCTCTCACATCATGTATTAAGAGGGGTAGTATTTTCTCCAAGAGGATGAAAACTGGTTGAGGAGAGGAGGGAAAAACAATCTTACTCTTTGAATAAGAAAATCACAGGTACACATGTAGTGCTTAAACAGATATGCAGTATATCTGTAGATTAAACTTTAATGAGAAAAAACGATTAGGAAAAAATGTCTAAAAAAGCTCTTGTGGGCAGGAGGCTAATAATAAAAATTAAGGTTGAGAATCACTGCCTTATACAGGTAAATTAGTGGAGCCTGTCCCCATCTGTGATGAAAGTAGGAAGGCTCTGTCACCATTAACACTTTATTGACGGGAATTTTTGCAGAAACTAACACCTTAACACCTGTGGCCAGCAATTTGTTATGTAAGTGAGTAGTGAAACATCTCGGGTCAATGGCATTCAGGTAACAAAAGACATATGTTTCTGGTTAATAATGTAGGCTCAGCTATACACTTCCCACCACAGACAACAGCAGAGAACACCTACATGAGGGGATTGCAGGATTTCTAGGATTAAAAACTTAATGGGAATACAGTGGTTTTCAGCACCACCCTCTATGCCTTCTTTCTTTCTGTTAGGAGGAATGCAACCCAGTAACTGGTTGAGATAGAAACAATTTTACAAGACCCATGAGGAGTATAACTTATCATTAGGTCTCAAGGTCCCAGATATCTCATGTGGTTTTCAGACTCAGAAGCAGCACAGAGACTTCCCTGGGCTCAGTGATTAAGACTTCGCCCTCCAGTGCAGGAGGTGTGGGTTTGATCTGTAGTCAGGGAATGAAGATCTCACATGACTTGGGGCCAAAAAACTAAAATATAAAACAGAAGCAGTATTGTAACAAACTCAATAAAGACTTTAAAAATAGTCCACATTAAAAAAAATTCTTAATGAAAAGCACAAATAAGGATTGAGAATTTAGAGTGACATTCTTAGTAAACAATGAATCTCTGGAAGGTGTTCACCCTGGACTTGCCCCGGTCCTGGGTCAGATGAGAACTTAGGGACTCCTGCATTCTCTCCTCCATGCTGCTGGCCTAGTGGGATTTGCAACACCTGTGATTTACTAACTGGTTCCCATTCTGAGCAGAAGAAACCTGGTACCTTTAACTTCCAACCTGCCTTCGCATAGCACCTGGGTAAGCTTTCTGAGTTACCAAGCCTCCTCACTTACAAAATAACAGTGCTAAATTGTAAGATTACTGTAAGGGTTAAATGAGATAAGAACCAGGCACTTACTTAGCTCTCATTTAGTTGATGCTGTTCTTATTGCTGCCCTGGATATTATTGCCAAAATGACAGTTGGCTAATGCTCCATAAATATTTGATGAGCTACTGATAACTGGGTACAGCCTGTTTACTTCTTTCTCTCTGTCCTGTTTACATTGTCCTTATCTGAAGTTTGCCTAAAGGAAGGTCAAACAGACCACATAGTTGTAAAGGGCCACATGAGCCTTCCCCGCCACTCCACTTTCATCCCCAGCATTCTGGAGCTACAGATATCCATCTCAGCATCCTGTCTGGCCACCACTGGCTTGTCTGATCTGACAAAGTTGGTCATGACTCCTGTGAGCAAAAGTCTTTTCTTGATCATAGTGTGATCTATTCCTCACTTTCTTCTTTTGGCTCATTCATGAGTTCTTCTAAAGATTGCAGAGTTACTTCTGTCTTCTGTGGCAAGTTCTTGCATGATATGCTAGGTCCCCTCTTATCCTAACCAGACATGGCAGCAGGATATCTATAAACTGCTGCTAATAAGTATATCCAGAGATCAGCAAACTTTTCCTAAGGAAAGTGAAAGTGAAGTCGCTCAGTCGTGTCCTACTCTTTGCCACCCCATGGACTGTAACCTACCAGGGTCCGCCGTTCATGGGATTTTCCAGGCAAGAACACTGGATGGGTTGCCATACCCTCCTCCAAGGGATCGTCCTGACCCAGGTGTTGAAGCTGAGTCTCTTACGTCACCTGCTTTGGCAGGTGGGTTGTTTACCATTAGCACCACCCTGGAACCTGAGAAAGGATGATGAGTTCAGCTCAGTTCAGTCGCTCAGTCGTGTCGACTCTTTGTGACCTCATGAATCCCAGCATGCTAGGCCTCCCTGTCCATCACCAACTCCCTGGAGTTCACTCAAACTCACGTCCATTGAGTCAGTGATGCCATCCAGCCATCTCATCCTCTGTCATCCCCTTCTCCTCCTGCCCCCAATCCCTCTCAGCATCAGAGACTTTTCCAATGAGTCAGCTCTTCGCAAGAGGTATCCAAAGAACTGGAGTTTCAGCTTTAGCATCATTCCTTCCAAAGAAATCCCAGGGCTGATCTTCTTCAGAATGGACTGGTTGGATCTCCTCGCAGTCCAAGGGACTCTCAAGAGTCTTCTCCAACACCACAGTTCAAAAGCATCAATTCTTCGGTGCTCAGCTTTCTTCACAGTCCAACTCTCGCATCCATACATGACCACAGGGAAAGTCATAGCCTTGACCAGACGGACCTTTGTTGACAAAGTAATGTCTCTGCTTTTGAATATGCTATCTAGGTTGGTCATAACTTTTCTTCCAAGGAGTAAGTGTCTTCTAATTTCATGGCTGCAGTCACCATCTACAGTGATTTTGGAGCCCCAGAAAATAAAGTCTGACACTTTCCATTGTTTCCCCATCTATTTCCCATGAAATGATGGGACCGGATGCCATGATCTTCATTTTCTGAATGCCGAGCTTTAAGCCAACTTTTTCACTCTCCACTTTCACTTTCATCAAGAGGCTTTTTAGTTCCTCTTCACTTTCTGCCATACGGGTAGTGTCATCTGCATATCTGAGGTTATTTAGAGGGCATAAGTATATATAAATAAGTACATATGAATAATCTGTGGTTTGAAAGGAGACTGCAGAGGGGGGTTAAAATATTTCCATATATTTTTTGAAATGTTTCCATTCAAAAGGTGGATGCAAATTCTCCTCCGCTTAAATTAAATTGTTTAAATTAGTTGTTTAAATTAAATGTTAAATTTATCAGCTGACTTCTAATGCCTAGAACTTCGTACATGTGATGCTCTAACTTCCAAAGATAAGTCACAGAAAGAATGGTCACATCTGGTTCTCTCTCTTTTGGACCACTTGCTCTCAGAGAAGACAAATTCTGTGCTGTGAAGACACTCAGGCAGTTTTCTGAGGAAGCTTTTGTGTGGAGAAACAGAGGCCTCCCACCAATAACCAGCACCAAATTTTCAGCCCTGTGAGTAAGGTACCTTGAAAGTGAATCCTTCAGTTATGTCCCCTGCATGACACTGGTGCCTCTAAAGATCATACGGCTCTCAGATTTGAAGTTTTGCTGCTAGCGAGGAAAAGAAAAAATGTGTCAGGTGACAGAAGTAAGAGAAGGGACAGGAGGGAGGAAGACTAAGCGTGAGGTGGAGGAAGGTTGGGAGCTGTGTCAGCAAATACAGCCTGAGGGCCAAAGGCAACCCAGATCCAGCTGAAAGATTTTTTTTTAAGGGCTGTTGGTGACTCGCAGACTTAGAGAATAAATTTATCATTGCTGGGATGAAGGATGGGGGAAGGGATAGTTAGGCGTTTTGGGGTGGACAGGTATACACTGCTATATTTTAAATGGATAACCAAAAAGGACCGGCTGTGATGCACAGGGAACTCTGCTCAATGTTATGTAGCAGCCTGGATGGGAGGGGAGTTTGGGGGAGAATGGACACATGTATACATATGGCTGAGTCTCTTTGCTATTCAACTGAAACTATCATGACATTGTCAATTGGCTATACCCCAATATAAAATAAAATGTTTTAAAAAACAAAGAGTTGTTAATAAAATAGAAGACTGTGAAACAGAATTTATGTGGTCCTTCTCAGGAAAAAAAAATGCTGACTCCCTCGTCTAGAGCACTGAAGAAGGATCTGGACTGAAGATAAAGATTTTGGATCAAGAGCATCTCAGAGGACTTCCCTGGTGGCCCAGTGACCAAGACTCTGCACTCCTAATGCAGGGGGCCTGGGTTCAATTCCTGGTCAGAGGACTAGATCCCACATGCCACAGCTAAAAGTTCAGATGCTGCAACTAAGACCTGGCACAGCCAAATAAATAAAAATAAGAAATGCTTTTTAAAAACAGCATCTCAGTAATCTTTGAAGTTAAGGGAAGAGATGGTTTGATATATGCATCTAGGACCTAGTTCCCAGGTCTGTTACCACTGGGGAAGAGATGAACCTTAGGAAGAACCTTAACCCTAGCCTTACCTTAGTTGCAGATGACTGTGATTCCAACTTCATTCAAGCTGTGTTCCCAGGGAGAGAGAGGGACGGATTGTAGATGTTTCTTCAAATCTCTCTGGGTTGATGGAAAAAGTACCTTATTTGGGAGTCCAAATAACTGGATAAAACTAAACGCAATTACAATTGCAACACAGTCATGTGCATAATACGTCACAGTTGAAAGTGGAGCCCATAATGGACTTTTAATATCACTTTCTGTAATTAAAAGAACTGGATAAAAGTCTTAGCTTTGAATGGCCTCAAAAAGTCCTTTAGCCTGATTGAGGCTCTGGTTACTTAATTTATATCATGGGGCTCATGCCAAGGATTATATATGATGAAATTTATAAAAGCATTTGTACCCTGAAAATGCATAAGGAAGGAAATGTTTTTATTCTATTTTCAAAGGTGGGGAAATAGTTCACATCTTTGTCCACTGGTGATGCAGAGTTTCTGCTTATCATAATGTATACCACAGATTACATATACAGACAGTTCCTAAATTGAGGTTACTGTGTTTCTTAAGAGAATCCAGTTACATCAGTTAGTAAACTCTTTTCATAAACAGATATCTCTTTACAACTAATGATAGATGGGAATGAACTTTCTGTACTATTCCTATTTAATGAAAGGAAACTTTATGAGTCTTGGCTAACACAAGGAATCCAATACTGTTTTATTCCCATATGCTCTTTGTCTCCAAAATTGAACTTTTTTTCAGTTGTTGTTTTTATTTTTGAAGAATTTGCCTTTGGGGAAGAAAACAATACATCTAATCTCTACCAGTGTTTTCAGTGGAATAAATTTCAACCACCCCAGTGAGTGCAATGAGAAAATGAGTTTGACCTTGTTCATTCATTTCATCATTCCCTTAAGAACGTTGCAGCCTTACTGAAAAACTTCTAAATTGGCACATGGGGACGGTAGGCCATCTTTGGTCTTGGCTGGGATTTCATGAATCAAATCTGGAATGATGAGAGGTAGAAAGATTCCTGCCATTCTTATCTGCAAACCTGAACTTTTTTCTTTTTTGCTTCCCCTGTTTGGATTGGTGTGTAGGTTTCAGGTGACTTGTTTGTTTCTGACCAAGGACCCTCTTTGCCTGGTGCATCTGAAAACTACCTTTTAGGGTTCTTATGCCACAGCTAGGAGCAGTAGGTGCTGTGCTCCTTTCCTCGCCCAAGTTTGTGAGCATCTTTAAAAGCCACTTGCCTATATTTAAAATTGCTTCCTTTATGTGTACAGTAAGATCTAAAGCAGATGGTTCAAAATAAGCAGTATGCAATCTTCTTCTAGCTTCACTCCTTCAATTGCTGTAAAGACCACAGGACTGTCTGCTCTCAGGTCCAACCCTTCCTTCCATCCCTTCCCAGGCTTTGGGTCCAGCTTTTAGTCTGTTGGAAAACACAGGACTTTAGAGTTGGCCCTTGTAAGTGAAAGATCTTGAGTTGGAACCTAGATCCATGGACAACCAGCTCAGGGGCATGAGACTCAGGCGGTAGGTACATCAGACGAGAAGGAGTTCCCTTGGAATCACTTGCACTGGTTACCTTTCTATTCTATTTTGACCTGCTATTGTTTGCAGACAGAATGGCTAAAGATCCCCTGAGGACGCTATGAGATTTATATCAGTAATTAAAAGTGTGGTGCGTAAGGTGGCTGAATGCATCCAGCAGTACAATTTTAGGCAGGAAACAGTGAGCTACTCCCTTTCATCATGAGTTACAACAGCGCTTATTTGAACGCTTTATCCTGGTCCAGCTGCCAGAAAACTTTTCATTCTCCTCCCTTACACACAGGGAGCCGCCTTTCCTTGGCTATCTGAACTCGGAAACATTCAACATTCTCCCAGGAAATAACTCCATTCAAAGCTATTGTGTTTAAGTGCTAGAGTGATTGACTTGAAAGTAACTTGCGTAAATCAGTGCTGTTGATTACTAAACACAATGGTAATGGCTGGGAGGGTACTAAAAACACGGTATGAATAATATGGCACAATTGAAAGTAGAATCTATAATGGACTTTAAATAATATCATATGCAGCAGTTAAAGGACCGAGCTGGCAAGCACACAGCTTGCATGCTTGCGCTACATTTCCTGTTTCTCTACGTGGTGAGTATTTTTAAGTGATCCTATTTTTCCCCTTTTGCACTTGGAAGTTTCAGAAGGCTTTTCAGCTAGTGTTTCAGTGGCCATTATCTATCAATTGTATTTGCACAAAGGACAGAGAAGATTTTTGGTCCTAATGTTCTAGAAGATGAGTTCTTTGAGGGTGATGGCAGTATTTTAGTCATCTCTGTTCCTAGCACCTGGAGTCAATATTTGTCACATAATAAAATACTCAGTAAATTGAAACTTGACAATACTCAATTACTGAGTCAAGAAAATCTTCCCAGCTGTGTGTGTGGTATGTGAACATCCTGTCTCCTTTAGTTCTCACAACCTAAAATGGTCTGAGAGTGGCCTAAGCCCCAAGGCAGTGACCTCTGTGAGCAGTTTCATTTAATTACCCTGCTGTGCCCTTCATATCATTTTCTGTGTTTGCCATGATGTGGAAGGATTAGGGGACAGGTTGGGAATTGCTAGCTAAGATAATTCTCTCTGGACAATATTAAGATTAAATAACACATTATCAGCTCATTTAAATGGTTGCTTTATATTACTTTATGAAGTATTTTGGTTCCTTAAGATCTCAGATAATCACAAACAGTAAAATATGTCAATAAAGTAAGGAAGTAATTATCACAATCAAATCCCATTGTGGTGGATGTGTATGTGAGTGTGTACCATTGGGAGCAGTACAATAGGAGTTCTTGCAGCTTTCTGAAGAGTGTCTCATCTCTTAGAAGGCGTAGCCAAGGAATTCTACACATATGGGTGAGACAGTATTAATGACATTTTTATGTGCAGTGGCTATACATACTTTCACTGGGAGAGAAATCCTTTAACTCTTCAAAGAGAAATGAGACTTTTCTTCTATTTTATGGTCATGCTCTCTGATTTCGAAATGTGGTAAAAGATGTTCATAACCAGCATCAAAGACATGAGCTGAAATTGAAACCATCTACTTGAAATTGGAAATATTTCTGAAAATCCAGGACATGTAGCTCCTATTTTTCTACTAGAGATGCACACAGCAGTGTTCTGAATGATGAAGAGGGCATGGGCAGTCTTGGAGGAGGAGTGAGAGGGGAAGCAGGCATTATAGGTTGTCCAGGTGTTGGAGCTATGAGAAGTTTCTAGATTGTGTGGTGAAGAGAGAATGGGCAAAATGAAAGAGAGGTGGGCTTAAGTTCTGGTTCTAAGTCTTTCTAGCTGCATGGTTTTGAGGACTAAGCCTCAGTTTCCAATAATAAAAAAAGCATCCGAACAATATGTACTATACAAGTCTCTGTGAGGACTAATGAGGCAAAGTGTATAAAGCCCTATATCTGGCACTATTAAGTCCTCAGTATACCCCCTGTGTTATCCCCATGATTCAGAGACAGCCAGACTACCAGACAGGACAGACTGGGCAGCAGATTTAAGACCCTCAAAGCCTACCAGACACAGATTGCAGGGTTAGTGACAGAAAGAGTTGCTTCTAAGGCTTTGGGAGAATTTAATGAGTAGCTAATGGTAGGTGGTAGCAGTAGTCTAAGACAGTACCCAAGATTCCTTCCCTCAGTGTTCACATCCTGTATAATCCTCTGACGTTGAGTGTGAAGAGACATGTTTATGGTGGGATAGTCACTCTTGTGGTTTGATTATGCTATATGGCACATTTGAAGAAAGGGATATTAGCCTTTTGCAACTGACCTGATCAAATAAGCCCTAAAAAATATTGAGCTCTTCCTGAAGAAAGAAATCCATTGTGAGGAGAGTTTTTATTGCTGTTGCTGCTGCCTTCAAAGATGTGCTGTGCTATGCTAAGTTGCTTCAGTCATGTATAACTCTTTGCCACCCTATGGACTATAGTCTGCCAGGCTCCTGTGTCCATGGGATTCTCTAGGCTAGAATACCCTCCTCCAGGGGACCCAGGGATCAAACCCACATCTCCTGTGGCTCCTGAATTGCAGGCGATTCTTTACTGCTGAGCCAGCAGGGAAGGCCACCTTTGAAGACAGAGAAGATCAAATGGTAAGGACCTCTTCTAGGACTTAAGAGCAGACTTTAAGAGTTTAGAGAATCCCCTGTTGACACTGAGCAAGGAGCAAGGAACTGAATTCTGCCTCTGCTAGAGGACCATGAGCTCCAGATAAGAAGAGAGTCCAGCTGATATAAAGCCCCAAGCAGAGAACCTAACTACACTGTGTCTGGACTTCTGGCTGACAGGAATTGCAAAATAATGTGGCTTTAAGTCACTATATTTTTGGTAATTTGTCATGCAATCTCTTTCCAAATAGCTAGAAAGCTCATTGACAGCAGGATCTAGCTCTTGTCACTGGGCTTCCTCAGATAGTCCAAGAAAGTGTTTGGTCAAAAGTTGAGATGAATTCAAGGAAACCAGAAGTGAAAGAGACACATGTACCCCAATATTCATTGCAGCACTATGTACAATACTTAGGACATAGAAGCAATTTAGATGCCCTTTGATAGATAAATGGATAAGGAAGTTGTGGTACATATTCACAATGGAATATTACCCAGCTATAAAAAGGAATGCATTTGAGTCAGTTCTAATGAGGAGGATGAACCTGGACCCTATTACACAGAGTGAAGTAAGTCAGAAAGAGAAAGACAAATAATTATATCAGCACATACATATGAAATTTAGAAAAATGGTACTGACAATCTTACATGAAGAGCAGCAAAGGAGACAGAGACATAAAGAACAGACTTTTGGACACAGTGGGAGAAGGCGAGGGTCGGATGATATGAGAGAATAGTATTGAAATATACACATTACCATATATAAAACAGATAACCAGTTCATATTCAATGCTTGAAGCAGGATGCCCAAAGCCAGTGCTCTGGGAACACCTAGTGGGATAAGGTAGGGAGGGAGATGGGAGGAGGGTTCAGGATGGGGGAACACATGTGTATCTATGACCGATTCATGTTGATGTATGGCAAAACCCATCACAATATTGTAAATTAATTGTCCTCCAATGAAAATAAATAAATTTAAAAAATAGTTGTTTGGTTGAGCATTTTTATAGCCCTTAGTCTGGTGGGCTACAGTCCATGGGGGTGCAAAGAGTTGGATGTGTCTTAGTGATGAAGCACGAGCCTCCTACAAGGCATTCACATTCTCCATCTCATTTGATCCTCATGGTGTGCCTGTGATGCTGAGGCAGGGTGGAGAGGGAGCTGAAGCTCAAAGAGGAAGAGAGATTTTTCTGGGGTTAAAAACAATCCAATTATGGTCACTGGGGGGAAAGATGAGGAGCAGAATCTGGGCGAGTGTGGATACATGTGTATAGATCTATACATGTGTATATATACCTTTGCTGTTCATCTGAAACTATCATAACATTGTTTGCTAATCTGCTATATCCCAATTAAAAAAAAATCCCATGCCTTCATAATCCCCAGTCCCATGTAGTTTCCCTACATAAGAGCTTTCTCCATTTCAAGGATTAGGATGTGAACTATCTGGTACTTTGAGCAGAGTTTTGCTACAGAGGACCTTGAAGTTTCTAAAGGAACCAAGCAAATGAGGTGGGATTCAAAGCCAGACCTTTGAATCCATCTCATATTTTCCAGAGTTTTGAGGAGGTACATGACTGTAACTTTTCATGCTCTATTTCTGAAGGACACGCCAACCAGGAAAATGTTCTTTTTATTTATACTAACATTAAAATGAGAGGCACAGTGCTCCAGGGAACTATTTTAAAGGCCAACAATTAACACAAATATGTTGGCAACTCACCAAATTCAGAGCTTATTAAGAAAGTTAGGGATCTTGGCATTTGTGAAATTACCCCCAATGATACAGCCACTATACGATTCAGAAGGACTCCGGGGTGGGCCTCTTGTATTTCCTGGTTCTGAGACCATTATGCATCCTGCAAATGTCAACATCATTACTGCCTAACTCATTCATTCATTCATTTAATAAGTTTTTGAATATCTACTATGTGAAAGGCATGGTACTAAATATCAGGAGTATCAGTTCAGTTCAGTCACTCAGTCGTGTCTGACTCTTTGTGACCCCATGAACTGCAGGATGCCAGGCCTCTTTGTCCATCAGAAACTCCTGGAGTCCACCGAAACCCATGCCCACTGAGTCGGTGATGCCATCCAACCATCTCATCCTCTGTCATCCCCTTCTCCTCCTGCCCCCAATCTTTCCCAGCATCAGGGTCTTTTCCAGTGAGTCAGTTCTCCACATCAGGTGGCCAAAGTATCGGAGTTTCATCTTCAACATTAGTCCTTCCAATGAACACCCAGGAATAATCTTTCAGATGGACTGGTTTGTTCTCCTTGCAGTCCAAGGGACTCTCAAGAGTTTTCTCTAACACCACAGTTCAAAAGCATCAGTTCTTCTGCACTCAGCTTTCTTTATAGTCCAACTCTCACATCCATACATGACTACTGAGAAAACCATAGCCTTGACTAGATGGACCTTTGTTGGCAAAGTAATGTCTCTGCTTTTTAATATGCTGTATAGGTCGATCTCAATTTTCCTTCCAAGGAGTAAGCGTCTTTTAATTTCATGACGACAACGCCATCTGCAGTGATTTTGGAGTCTAAAAAAATAAAGTCAGACAATGTTTCCACTGTTTCCCCATCTATCTGCCATGAAGTAATGGGACCAGATGCCATGATCTTAGTTTTCTGAATGTTGAGGTTTAAGCCAACTTTTTCACTCTCCTCTTTCACTTTCATCAAGAGGCTCTTTAGTTCTTCTTCACTTTCTGCCATAAGGGTGATATCATCTGCATATCTGAGGTTATTGATATTTCTCCCAGCAGTCTTGATTCCAGCTTGTGCTTCCTCAAGCCAGAGTTTCTCGTGATGTACTCTACTTATAAGTTAAATAAGCAGGATGACAATATACAGCTTTGAGGTACCCCTTTTCCTATTTGGAACCAGTCTGTTGTTCCATGTCCAGTTCTAACTGTTGCCTCCTGACCTGTATATAGGTTTCTCAAGAGGAAGGTCAGGTGATCTGGTATTCCCATCTCTTTCAGAATTTTTCAGTTTATTGTGATCCACATAGTCAAAGGCTTTGACATAGTCAATAAAGCAGAAATAGATGTTTTTCTGGAAGTCTCTTTCTTTTTTGATGATCCAGCAGATATTGACAATTTGATCTCTGGTTCCTCTGCCTTTTCTAAAACTAGCTTGAACATCTGGAAGTTCATGGTTCACATATTGCTGAAGCCTGGCTTGGAGAATTTTGAGCATGACTTTACTAGGGTGTGAGGTGAGTGCAATTGTGCAGTAGTTTGAGCATTCTTTGGCATTACCTTTCTTTGGGATTGGAATGAAAACTGACCTTTTCCAGTCCTGTGGCCACTGCTGAGTTTTCCAAATTTGCTGATATATTGAGTGCAGCACTTTCACAGCATCATCTTTTAGAGTCTGAAATAGCTCAACTGGAATTCCATTGCCTCCACTAGCTTTGTTTGTAGTGAAGCTTCCTAAGGCCCACTTGACTTCACATTCCAGGATGTCTGGCTCTAGGTAAGTGGGGGTGATCACACCTTTGTGATTATCTGGGTTGTGAAGATCTTTTTTGTACAGTTCTTCTGTGTATTCTTGCCACCTCTTCTTAATATCTTTTGCTTCTGTTTGGTCTCTACCATTTCTGTCCTTTCTTGAGCCCATCTTTGCCTGAAATGTTCCCTTGGTATCTCTAATTTTCTTGAGGAGATCTCTAGTTTTTCCCATTCTATTGTTTTCCTCTATTTCTTTGGCACATAAAAACAGACCTGGTCCCAGTGAGCAAATCATGTTCTGGGAAGCGGTCATTGACACTCAGGGAGAATCTGGGAAATTTTATCTATACTCTGTTTACCATGTGTTAGAGAGATCTATTATAATCAATATCTCTTAGTATGGTAGTTCTTTTGTGTCCTTGGTTTATTAATCCAGTCTATAATCTTCTCTGGGTCAGGGAATGTGCCCTTCCTTCATTGTTTGTGTAGGGCTGTTGTGACTGCATACAGCTGACTAAATAATTGAATGAGTAAATGGAGGAATGGATTCCATATTTGGAGGTGATTGTTTTTGTAAACTCAGCCAGGATGGGTGGTTTTTTGTTTGTTTTTGTTTTTTGTTCTCAGTTGAAAGCAATCATTGTTTATGAACAGGTTTATCAAGTGGAGACCCTTAGCAGGAGACCCGGGTTCAATCCCTGGGTCAGAAAGATCCTCTGGAGAAGGAAATGGCAACCCACTCCAATATTCTTGCCTGGAGAATCCCATGGACAGAGGAGCCTGGCAGGCTGCAGTCTATGGAGTCACAAAAGTTGGATGTGATTTAACATTTAACCCCTACAGTGGCAAATAACCTACTTGCCAATGCAGGAGATGTAACCGATGTAGGTTTGATCCCTGGGTCGGGAAGATCTCCTGGAGGAGGGATGGCAACCCAGTCTAGTCTTCTTGCCTGGAGAATCCCACACATAGAGGAGCCTGGAGGGCTACAGCAAAGAGCTCAAAGAGTTGGACACAACTGAGCACACATCATGCACTGTTTATTAACCGACGGTATTACAAATATAATTCTGGTAGATGCCTTAGCTTATCTTTCTAATAGGTCTGTTTATCTGGTCTTCCCTGTTTTCAGCATCACGACTTTCTATAAAAGGGGTGGTCTTTTTCTTCATTCCACCTCATGGAGAAGATGACTTGAAGGACCACAGAAGTTGTTTGCTTCTTCGAAGCATTTTCTAACAGTATAGATATCATGCCTCAGATCCTATATGGAGATGACGCCATATTTGCCAAGATATTGAGCAATCAACGCGTTACAGGATGGGTGTTTTAGTAAGCTCTCTTCACTGCTTGGATCACAGTAAACGCTCAGTACACATTTGTTGAATTGCAGCTATTCTTCACAATCAAGGGTGTTTTGTTTGTCCCAAACATGATAGAAATCCTGAACCTATTTCCCATGGACTCTCATCCTCAAAGGAGAAAACCTGACTCCTAAAATCCTGAACAGATTAAAATCAGATTCTCAGTCATCCCCCATTTTTGCCTAGGAGTCTGGAGATGTTGCAACAGCTATTTATAATCACGCACAAATCCCAAATTAGCAAAGCTAAGTGGAAGAATCGGTTAACCATTACTCCTGGCCCCTTAAAGCATCGTTTAAAAAAAAGAAATGCCACAACGACATTGACACAACTGCCGGAGGTTTTAAATAACCGCCAGTTCTAACTGAGGTTCTTATGCCAAACACTCCCTACGCAGCTGTTTCCCTGGCTCCCTGGACAGCAGATAACTAGTCAACACGCCCTGGAAACCCCTTTTAGACCTCAGGATCCGTTAGCAACAACACAACAAACAGTCGAAAGGGCTTCTGTGTGTAAGCTTCTGGCTGCTTCAAGAATTGTTACTAAAATAAGGGGGGCCAAAGCTGCAGGTGTTCTCAGCCTTCAGAGAAACAGGCTCCGAGTGCCGAGTGAAGGGCAGGCAAGTTTGGCTGGCCCTAAATGGAAGTCCTTAGTACAAGAGTCACAGACAAGTTGGCAGAAACAGTGGCAAGGAAGCAGAGTTGGATGTGTTCCTTTTCTTACCAGACATATCTACTGTCTCATTGAATTCTCTGACCCCAGGCTCCTCCCCTCTAAGTCATTATTAATGTTGTGTCTGGTTATCTTTTGGAAACTTATATTAGACTGTGCCATTTATTCTTAAAATTCCCATCTGAATTGCCAGGGCATAAAGAACAATGTCAAGTCCATGGCAAACACAGAGCCTCCTTCCACTACCTCAGTACAAATTATTGGGCAGCCTTATCTTTGTCTTACCTTATCCACTGATTTCTGTGGACACTGGGCTTCAGCCTCCGGGAACTTCATCGCCACATGTGCCTTTTATCTGCAGGAGACATTTGGCAATATCTGGAGACATTGTTGTTTGTAGGGGTGGGTGTGCTACTGGTAATTGGTGAGTAGAGGCCAGGAATATACATCCAACAGCACACTCAACTGTTCCCTACAGTATCGGAATGTCTAGCCCCAAATGGGGCCAAGATGGAGAAACCCTCAGCTAAACTCTCTACCTGGAATGCCCTCCCATCTTCCTCCCTCCCACCCTCCTGTCCTCTCTGCATAATCTTTCAAGCCCTGCAGAAATTTCCCTCATCTGTGAAGTCCTCTCAACCCTGCTCCCTACTCTCTTATTGTTTTAATTTCTTTGTCTGATCCTATAGGGTGGTGTCCTAACCTCTACTAAAACACTTCTAACATTCCACTCAATTTATTTTTCAAGAAACACAGATGACAAAGTTTACTTTCCCTTTAAGAACTCAAACAAGTTTTTGAACTTCCAATTCCATGCTAGTTAGAAGTCCAGACCACACATCCCCACCCCCAGGGTTTTCACAAATAGTGGTCACGCTGGCTAGATCTAGGTGACCCTATCCTTGGTGTGTGGCTTGTCACTAGCCTGTGTGTGCCTTTCAGGGCACTGGGTTCTGCACCACCCCAGCCCAGACAAGAAAGATAGGCCATTCCTCTGTATTTACAAAACCTCAACTCAACATGAGTTAATTTGTGCAGAGTGAATTTTACTGGAAGGAAGAGTGAAGGTGAGATTTACACTGCAGTAACCAAACAGTTCAAAGTCAGCATTAGACATCTCGCTTCCGAAAGCCTCAGCCATTCTCTTCTGGAGATTGCTTCCACATAATGCTCTGGGAGCAGCATCTGGTTCACCAGCTCCTCACTTGGCCCTGCCTCTCTTCTCTCCTGCCCTCTGGGATTAGTCCCAAGAAATATAATTAATTTTCACCTTCTTATGTTTGGTCCTGCCTTTTCCATTTCCCCAACTCAGATCTGTATCCACCTTGGCTCAGGCAAATCAACCAAGGTTCTCAGAAGAAGTTAAAATAAAAATGGGAAAATGGTTTTCAGATAGCAACCTTGGAAGGAAATCGTTTAAAAACAGCCTTTTTCTCCTCTTTATACTATTTTGTTATCTAGTCCAGGTCCATCTTGAAAAGATAGTGAAGAATGGAGAATGAAACCCATTTCTTTCTATTGCAGGGCCTAGGCTGGGCACACTACTGACGGTCAGAGGACATTGAAATGCTGTTCTCTCATTTTGGTGCTGATGTGCAGAGGGGAATGATTGGAGTTTCAAGTTGTTTGTGAGAGTTGTGACTGGAAGCCTGTTCGAATTTCACCTCTGCTGGTGAGCATGGTGAAATGAAAAAATAAATGTGCTAAATGGGAACGACTCACTTCCTCTCACAGCTTGTGCATAGATCTTTACACTTGGTGAGTATTTCTAGAGGAGGTGCCAGCTCCATCAATGTGTAACACCTTTTACTCTCATAAGACGGGAAGGACAGTCAATGGCAATGGGGCTTCTTTCTCCTGTGGTCATTTAGTTCCAGGACACATGGTGTGCACAATTTTGTGGGCAGAAGATTTTTCAAAGAAAAAATCTTGGGCTCGGAGGCTAGTTATCTGCTGAGGGTACTCGATTCACAGGTAAACAGTGCTTGGAAAGGCTGCTATTAGACCCCTTTCCTGGACTGTGGCACAGATGCACTTAATCCTTGGTTAACCCCTCTGGGAAGCTCCAGGCTTATCAGGGCTGAGCAGAGGTCCATGCTCAAAGCAAGGAAAGCAGAATGCAGTGGAATTGGGGGTTTGAAACTACTGAGAGCACTTTTTCTACAACATTGTGATTTTCTGGAGCATTTTGAAATTCTAACCACAATTATTTTGCACTTCCAATGGTAAAATGCTTTATAAATACATTTTTAATTTAAAAAAATACAAACCTGTTGAACACACAACTGGTTTGGAATTTCCTATTGTAGTAACAAGAAAAGAAACACTTAAAGTGTTAGGAGCACTGTCAATAAGAACATTGAAAGCTGTGTGCACAAACATCCTGAACTGAAAGCTAATGTGGTGGAAAGGAAGGAACAGAAAGGCAGGGAACATAAGAAGACATACTTTGGAATCCCACTCCAGCCAACAGCTAACACTGAGAACTTAAGTCAGGATCTCAGTTTCTTCATCTCTCTGTGAAAACAGGATACCAGTTGTCTTGCCGACATTATAGGTTTGCAAGGTGGATCTAAGGAAATAGAGGACTTGGGAAAGCTTTGGGAAGTTAAAGCAGCTTGGCAGAGAATAACAATAACACTGGCATTATCTGGACCAGAATGGCTAAACCAGGTAATTGTAACAGAGTTTTTTCAAAGAGTATGTCTTGAGTATGGCAAACTGGCAGAGTTCAGGCCTTGTGCTTTGATGGGCCTTTGTTGTTTGGAGATGTGTTCACTGACAGAGCTTTTAAGTGGCTTTGAAACAGCATGGGGTGAGGAAGACAGAACACTGGATGATGGAGATGTCGAAACCACAAGGCCTAGGAGCTGCCCATAGATTTCCTGAGGCTGCTTGTTGGTCACCAGAGACATTCTTTTAGGGACTTTCGAGAGTTTGCTGTGCTAGTAAGATGGGAATCGCACACTTCAGGACCTCTTTGAAGGAGAACCTTCAGTTCAGCACGCTTCTGCCACCCACAGAAAAAGAGCACTTGCAGTTCATTGCCAAGTACGTTTCTCATCAGGGGCATGTAACAGGCTTGTGTAGGCACAGGGCTAATGTTCACTCTCTCAAACACAGGTCTAGGAAGATCCTTCCTTCCTAACTCAAAATTTTCTGTTACTTGGATCTTTCCCTGAACCCTGTACCTTATGTATGAGAATGGTACTTCCCCCTTGAAACTGGTGGAAATCTCTTTTTAAGACCCAATGCAGCATCATGAGGTGGGGAGGATGGGATTCTGTGGGTATCTCTCCTATCTCTGGAGAAGGAAATGGCAACCCACCCCTATTCTCGACTGGAGAATCCCATGGACAGAGGAGCCTGGCAGGCTACAGTCCATGGGATCGCAAGAGTTGGACATGACTTAGTGACTAAACAACCACCACCACCTCCACTCCTATCTCAGGAGCAGATGTATTTCACAAGATGTGAAATATGCCCATTGGCAAACTTGAAGACAGTAAATGAGTTCAGGGGAAAGGTGCTTTATGGCCAAAAGGAATAGAGACATTCCTTTTCAAGCTTTCTGTATCAATCCTAGTTCTGATAGGAAACAGAAAAAGTTACCCTCATGTGAGGTAATGAAGGGGAATGTAATAAAATGATTACCCACGAAAGTGTTAAGGGACATCAATAGGATGTGAGGAAATGTCTTAGAGCTAAATAATAGCTGGGAGACATCACCAACCCGGGATCTGATGGGGTGTGACAGAGAATCATTATCTGAGCTCAGAGCTGCAGGAGTCAGACAAGACCCTAGGCTTGGGTCAAGGAACACACAACTAAAACCCACAGCCCAGCAATAAGAGAGGGAGTGTGATCACTCTGACTTCATTATTTCTTCACCCTTAGCCTCCAGTCAGGGTTCCCCATTCGCTGAGTCCCCCAGGGAACCAAAGGATAAGGCCAATTGTAAAGATTGCCTGTAGCCTGCCGGAGGTTAGAGAATCTTCTCATACAGGAAAGTAGAAGCTATCCAGCACATTTTTCTTGGCTAAAATACCCTATTTTGAAACCAAACACTCAAAAATATAACTTATGGAAAAAACATAGGCGTCACCAATGTGAAGACCAGAGTTCTGATCGGAACTCTGTTACTCATTTGCTGACGTTGTGGCTGGGTCATGTTCCCTCTCTTTTGGTGCCTCCCTTTCTTCGTTATCCAGGAAGGTACGAAGATGAAGTGGGTTTATGAGTACGGGTGTGTGCTGAACATCTTGAGCCCTTGTAATCAGAGGGAGAGATTGAGCAGCTGTAGCTATAACTTAGAGGAGGGAGAAGAATAGTGATGAGGCCTCTTAGAGCCCTACAAACCTGGTGGAAAAGGAATAAGAGGAGGAGGAGCAGAACCCTGAGACTCTCCCCTCCTTCTGTGTTCAGGAAGGCTTGAACAGCTGCAGATGTGGGCACTGAAGCGAGAAGACAGGGAGGCTGTGTTTATTACTGAGTAAAATGAACACTGTTTTCATTTAGTGGCTGCTTGTTGTTCTTGCCTAGTTTCCAAAAAGCACATCTGTGACTATGTGTCTCAAATTGGCTCTCTGTTCGCTGCCCACAGTTTAAAATGTATGGTCCAGAAAGGATGGGGTTGTGCTCACAAGTAAAGGAAACATTAGAAGAGATATTTTCTATGAGATGTCAGTGAAGTACAGATCCAAGTCAAATCTCAAGTTAAACATATAAGAGAGGAGTGTGTAATAAGTGGAATATATGAGAGAAATCAAAGGCAAAATGTCTGTAGCTCCTCCTAGCAAAGAATAAGCCAGGTACAGAGAATATCTAGACAGACTGGTCACTGCTACTGCTACTGCTAAGTCGCTTCAGTCGTGTCCAACTCTGTGCGATCCCCTAGACAGCAGCTCACCAGGCTCCTCCATCTCTGGGATTCTCCAGCAAGAACCCTGGAGTGGGTTGCCATTTCCTTCTTCAATGCATGAAAGTGAAAAGTGAAAGTGAAGTCGCTCCGTCGTGTCCAACTCTTAGCGACCCCATGGACTGCAGCCTACCAGGCTCCTCCATCCACGGGTAGGATCTAGTTGCATGATACTCAAAGCCACCAGGATTTGGAAGGAACACAAGATAAGTGCCTACTTACTATACTCAGAACGTAGAAGTCCAAGGAAAGAACACTAGAAAAAGCCAAACGAATTAACATTTTAAAATATTGAGCATCTTACTATTATTATTTTTTATCTTAGTGTCTTATACAACTATAATCACACCGTCAGCCAGATCTTCAGCCAGGCTCTGTAGGGAGTGCCTGAGATTTAGAAAACTTCTCTAGAAACTACATGGCATGCTCTTTATTTCCACCCAAGCCAACAATCGTGCCTCAGACCTCAGTCCCCTCTGAAATCCTTTCATGACTTCTCTGACCAGGGCAAGCTCTCCTCTCATAACTCTGGGGACATATTCTCTGTAGCACTTACCCTTATTGCAGTTTATACTTACATATTTGATTGGTGCCTTCCTGCCCTATAGAGTGTAAGCTCCATTAGGCCATACCTATTTATCAATAATCACACTCCCAGGTCCTAAGTCTGTCTATGGAACTGTGTGGGTTCTTAGCCACATCAGTTCAGTGGATAATAAAGCAGTGAAAACACGTCTGGTTTCTCTGATTTTTATATTTCTTGGTATCTGAAATCTTTTGCTACTTGGCTTCTTCATGTTGATAATTTGACCGCATATTTTACATGACTTTGATTTTATTTCCTACCCTGGAGATTGTCTTGGCTTTAAGATCTGTATCTAATTAGACAGTAGTGGGTGCAGGAATCACACAAGTAATTAAAGAACAAAGTACTTGAAAGAACAAATAAAAAGGGTCAGAACAAATGATAAAAAGAAAATGCTATATACTTTATTTCAAATATACTATTGATAACAAATCTGTATTCTTAAATTGAATTTCTGCAGCCTTTTGGTTATAAAATTTTTATACCTATTAAATTTATAACTGAACTTACTTGTTTCTAATCACATAAGTAATAACTCAATGCTATAGAAGTTTGGAAAGGTAAAAAGAAATATATTATCCATGACTTTGAAGTAAAAGCAAACTTGTCGTTCTGTCGCTCTCCAAATTTTACATATGCTTTTGTGTTTTGATATGCAAATTAAACCAAGTAAGTGTGCCGTGTTTACTAAATCATACCCTTATTTTAAACTGTTTTCTATGTTCATCAGTGATATTGGCCTGTAGTTTTCTTTTTTTGTGGCGTCTTTGTCAGGTTTAGGTATTAGGGTGATAGTGGCCTCATAGAATGCAAACTAGTACAGCCATTATGGAAAACAGTGTGGCGATTCCTTAAAGAACTGCAAATAGAACTGCCTTATGACCTAGCAATCCCACTGCTGGGCATACACACCGAGGAAACCAGAATGGAAAGAGACACATGTACCCCAATGTTCATTGCAGCATTGTTTATAATTGCCAGGACATGGAAACAACATAGATGTCCATCAGCAGATGAGTGGATAAGAAAGCGGTGGTACGTATACACAATGGAGTATTACTCAGCCCTTAAAAAGAATAAATTTGACTCAGTTCTAATGAGATGGATGAAACTGGAGCCGATTATACAGAGTGAACCCCCCCCCCCCCCCCCCCCGCAGGTCACCAGCGAATGCGGCATTTCCAGCAGTCAGGACACCCTGGGGCCCTCACAGGTTCAAGCGTCAGCCGCCACTCGCCAATAGGGTTGGTTATCTGGAGGATGACTGCTGTATAACCACAGGCAGAGGCTCGGAGGCCAACTCCAGTTAAGCCTGATAATAGTTTTTGACATTTAGAGACATTTTATCCTTCAGAACTCTTGGAGAGCTGAACTGCTTGCCTGAATCTGCTGTTTCTATGGAGACGCAGAGGAGATTTTAAGGTGTTAATCCTCGCTGACCTCTTTCGTGTTTCAAAAGGTTGGCTCTTCCTCTAAAAATTCAGCCCAGAGTTAAGTGACCAGCTGTTCTCTAGCCTCACTTGAATTTTCATCTCACAGCACTTCGGTGGTCTCCCCAGTGAGCTACTTCTACTCCAGAAAGCGTCCAGGAGAATTCACAGTGAGTAAGGAAAGGAACTACACGAGCCTGCATGTAGACTTACTTTCAGTCTAAGAATAAGAAGGAAACAAGTTTCAGCAGCTGTCAGAGTCCAGAGGGGTGTTGAGACTATCCTGCTGCCCCTGTATCAGGAAGTGCTGAGCCCAGCGAGGGGATTGAGGGGTCTCAGAGAAAGAGGCGGCTCTCCCAGCGGTGGAGGAGCTGCCCAGCCTCATCTTCTGTGCTCCCACCCCACGTTATCCTATCGCTGCTCATGTGCACCCAGTTCACCGGAATTACCAACTCCATGAGCTAGTTTTAACCAATTTTCACAAAATGGACAAAGGGCTTATGAGGCTTATACAAAGCAGGCATGGCTTGGAAACACAAGAACAGAACAGGGACCAGCGGCAGAGACGCAACAGAGTTGTGGTTGTCCCGTCACTAAGTCATGTCTGACTCTTTGTGACCCCATGGACTGCAGGATGCCAGGCTTTCCTGTCCTGCACCATCTCCCAGAGTTTGCTCGATGATCCCTGTCCACTGAGTCAGTGATGCCATCCAGTCATCTCATCCTCTGCCATCCCCTTCTCTTGCCCTCAGTCTTTCTCAGCCCCAGGGTCTTTTCCAGTGAATCAGCTCTTGGTACTGGGTGGCCAGAGTACTGGAACTTCAGCTTAAGCATCAGTCCTTCCAATGAATATTCAGGATCGGTTCCCTTTAGGATGGACCGGCTTGATCTCCTTGAACCCCAGGGGACTCTCTAGAGTCATCTCTAACACCACAAATTGAAAGCATCAATTTTTCAGCACTCAACCTTCTTTGTGATCCAACTCTCACAACTGAACGTGACTACTGGAAAAAACCAGAGCTTTGGCTATATGGACTTTTGTCAGCAAAGTGATGTCTCCATGTTTTAATACACTGCCCAGGTGTGTCATAGCTTTCCTTCAAAGGGCAATCGTCTTGTAATTTCATGGCTGCATCAAACTCTGCGTGATTTTCAAGCCCAAGAAAATAAAGTCTGTTGCTGCTTGCACTTTTTCTCCTTTTATTTGCCTTGAAGAGATCGGACTGGATGCCGTGACCTTAGTGTTTTGAATGTTGAGTTTCAAGCCAGCTTTACTGACTTCTGAAGCCAGACTCTCAACACTACCTGGTACTAGTCGGTGAGTTTGGGGAAGTTACTTCATCACGCTGTGTATCAGTCTCTTCCTGTCACTTCCTGAAACACTGTCATCCCAACAGCAGCTGGTGTGTTGGGAAAATTAAATAAGTAAAGCCTACAGTTAATGCTTAAAAAAAAAATAGCTCCTGTCAGTTCAGTTCAGTTCAGTTCAGTCGTTCAGTCATGTCCGACTCTTTGTGACCCTATGAATCGCAGCACGCCAAGCCTCCCTGTCCGTCACCAGCTCCCAGAGTTCACTCAGACTTGCCACCATTGAGTCCATGATGCCATCCAGCCAGCTCATCCTCTGTCGTCCCCTTCTCTTCCTGCCCCCAATCCCTCACAGTATCAAAGTATTTTTCAATGAGTCAACTCTTTGCATGAGGTGGCCAAAGTACTGGAGTTTCAGCTTTAGCATCATTCCTTCCAAACAAATCCCAGGGTTGAACTTCTTTAGAATGGACTGGTTGGATCTTCTTGCAGTCCAAGGGACTCTCAAGAGTTTGCTCCAACACCACAGTTCAAAAGCATCAATTCTTTGGCACTCAGCCTTCTTCATAGTCCAACTCTCACATCCATACATGACCATTGGAAAAACCATAGCCTTGACTAGACAGACCTCAGTTGTCAAAGTAATGTCTCTGCTTTTGAATATGCTATCTCGGTTGGTCATAACTTTTCTTCCAAGGAGTAAGCGTCTTTTAATTTCATGGCTGCAATCACCATCTGCAATGATTTTGGAGCCTCCCAAAATAAAGTGGAACACTGTTTCTCCATCTATTTGCCATGAAGTGATGGGACCGGATGTCATGATCTTCGTTTTCTGAATGTTGAGATTTAAGCCAACCTTTTCACTCTCCTCTTTCACTTTTAGCAAGAGGCTTTTTAGTTCCTCTTCACTTTCTGCCATAAGGGAAATGTCATCTGCATATTTAAGGTTATTGAGATTTCTCCCAGCAATCTTGATTTCAGCTTGTGTTTCTTTCTGTCCAGTGTTTCTCATGATGTGCTCTGCATATAAGTTAAATAAGCAGGGTGACAATATACAGCCTTGACACACTCCGTTTCCTATTTAGAACCAGTCTGTTGTTCCATGTCCAGCTCTAACTGTTGCTTCCTGACCTGCATACAGATTTCTCAAGAGGCAGGTCAGGTGGTCTGGTATTCCCATTTCTTGTGGATTTTCCACAGTTTATTATGATCCACACAGTCAAAGGCTTTGGCATAGTCAATAAAGCAGAAATAGATGTTTTTCTGGAACTCTCTTGCTTTTTCCATGATCCAGCGGATGTTGGCAATTTGATCTCTGGTTCCTCTGCTTTTTCTAAAACCAGCTTGAACATCAGGAAGTTCACAGT